>JBAKBP010019691.1:0-44147 GCA_037953745.1 Lithodes maja
CCGACCTCCATGTAGAAAATCACGAAGCTCTGTGGATCGATCTACACCTGCCGAGGACAAGACCCATCACAATTGGGGTATGCTATAGGCCACCAGACGACACACAATTCTTGACCAAATTTGAACGAACTTTGTCATCGCTAGACCCTCGGAATGAATCCATCATACTAGGGGATTTTAACCTGTGTTACAAACAACGAAATAATAGGCTTGTACGAGAATATAGGCACATACTGACAATGCACAATCACAAACAACTCATCACAACCCCCACACGTATCTCTGAGAACACTGCCACAATAATAGACCACATAAACTGTAACAAAGAGGACAAAATATCCCAATCAGGGGTTATACAGACTGGGATAAGTGATCACTTCGTCACATATTGCACACGAAAAACCACAAAAATTACCCTAGAGAATCACAAGGTTATCAAAACAAGGTCACTCAGAAACTACAATAAAGAAACATTTCTGGACATTTTATGGAATACAGACTGGTCTCCAGTGTTTGGAAGTACAAACGTTAATGACGTATGGGTTGGCTTCAGAACCATCATCACAAACATTCTAGACGAAATAGCTCCTCTGAAAGACATACGAATTAAAGCAAGGTCAGACCCATGGATCAACAATGACATACTACACCATCTGGAACACAGAGACAATCTGTTAAAAAGGCTAGCGAAATATAGACAGGATCAAGGTCTGAAACATGAGTTCAACAGGGCCAGGAATAAACTAAGTAAGAAAATCAAATCAGCGAAAACTAATTATTTTCACAATAAGGTAGAGGAATATCAGAATAACCCAAAGAAACTATGGAGGCACCTAAAAACAACAGGCTACAGCAACAAGACAAGGGATTCGTCTAACACTAATATTGCTCTCACCATTAATGATCAGGTTTGCCACGATAAACGACAAATTTCAACCTACTTCAACTCCTTCACCTCCATAGCAAACACACTTGCACAGAACCTACCTCAACCTCTCAATAAATACACGACAACAACGGCCACCTTTCAAAATTTCTACAGAGATAAAGACATACACCCAAACACATTTGGATTGCAAAATGTTACACCAAAATACACTTTTGACGAGCTGTCTAACCTAAATGTACATAAAAGCACAGGACCAGACAAAATTCCTGCCAAATTTCTACGAGGGAACCATTGGTATAGCAGGCCCCCTAACCCACATCATCAACTTGTCAATTAACACCAACACTGTACCTGCTGAACTGAAGGAAGCTATTGTAACCCCTCTATTCAAGAAAGGAAATAAACTAGAAGTTGGTAACTACAGACCAGTTAGCATATTATGTATTGTATCTAAAATCCTTGAAAGAGCGGTATACACCCAAATTGAACACTACCTCAAACAAAATGATCTATTCTATAAGTTTCAATCAGGTTTCAGATGCATGTACTCGACAGGCTCCTGTCTCATCCACTTAACGGATCACATTCGTAAAGAAATGTCTAAAGGTAACTACACCGGTATGGTTCTTCTTGATCTACAAAAAGCGTTTGACACAGTAGACCATGATATCCTATGTAATAAACTACAAGCAATGGGCATAGGGTCTGTGAACTGGTTTAAATCTTATCTTAGTGGTAGAACCCAAAGAGTCAAAATTGACGATAATATATCTGATCCTATGCCAATTAACTGTGGGGTCCCACAGGGAAGCATCCTTGGTCCCTTACTCTTTCTCTGTTATGTGAACGACATGGAACTGAGCGTCTCAGGTAAATTATTACTGTATGCAGACGACAGCGTGCTCCTGGTTTCAGGAAAAGACCCAATAAGTATTGCCGCTTCACTTTCCAAAGAACTAGAATCATGTAGTGAATGGCTAGTGGACAATAGACTATCTCTTCACTGGGCAAGACGGAAGCCATCTTTTGTGGAACAAAACGTAAACTGAAAGACATTGTGGGCTTCTCGGTCAACTGTAATGATATTCCTATAACAACAGTGTCACAAGTTAAATATCTCGGACTAAAACTGGACGCGAGTTTGTCAGGTGAAACAATTTTGGAATCTATCCTGAGTAAGTGTAGAGCACGTATAAAATACCTGTATAGATAGGTGGGATGCTTGCTCGCGGCGACCAAAAAGACCCTCTGCCAAGCGCTTGTTCAATGTCATTTTGACTATTCTGTGTCATCCTGGTACTCTGCATCATCTAAATCAGCACAGCACAAACTTCAGGTCACTCAAAATAAAATGGTTAGGTTCATGCTGAACCTAGGACCCAGATCACATGTTGGCCAGGAACAACTTCAGTCACTAGGTATGCTCAATGTCTCTGACAGGGCCAAACAAATCAGGCTCACTAATGCCTTCAAAATTTTCTATGACAGAGCTCCAGAGTTTCTAAAGAATGATTTTTTTTAAAGCAAATGAGAGGAGTGGACATAATACAAGAAACAGGATGTTTAATTTTAAGGTCCCGAGAATCCAAGGACAGGGTAAGTAAACATTCTTCTT
Organism: Lithodes maja; assembly: GCA_037953745.1. Classification (NCBI taxonomy): domain Eukaryota; kingdom Metazoa; phylum Arthropoda; class Malacostraca; order Decapoda; family Lithodidae; genus Lithodes; species Lithodes maja. The sequence continues at coordinate 2,505 of JBAKBP010019691.1, forward strand.
CACTGCCATCAAAGACTGGAACGACCTACCCCAGTCAGTCCGTGAAAAGAGAACACTGTATTCCTTCAGACGTAGCCTGAAGGAACACCTGAACCGGACAGCTGCGAGAAGGGAGCACCAAGCTTATGTCTACTACTAAATGCGACATAAGAGATATACAAACCAAACTGAAATGATTACTGATTACGGATTACTGATATTTACTATAGGATGTAAGGTATCTTAAAACAACCCCCTAGAAATACTTTCTCTAAAGTATCTATTTCTTTATCCTCCCCATTTTCCCCAGCTAACCTAATCCCACAAGGACCCCAATGGAAATACGCCTAACGGCCTTATTGGGCTATCCTTAGTTGGAATTATGCAAGGCTGGTACATGTCATATTTGTAACATACTATGTGGTACCAACTCTGTAAATTGCTAACTGAATAAATATTATTATTATTAATATGCGCTGATCATATTTGATATTTTCGTTACCGGTAAAAACACCATTTTCTTATACGCGTATTTAAGAAAACTAATATTATATGGGTAACTAAATTATAAATAATATATGTCCTCAATATTATACAGTATATTACTTTATATTTTAGTTACCAGTAAAAACTAAAATTTCTTAAACGCGTATTTAATATAACTAATATTATTAAATGGGTAACTAAATTATAATTAATATATGCCTTCAACATTATACAGTAGCCTATATTAGAAGTAAAAAACTGTTATGTTACCAAAAGTAAATAAACCAAAGGTAAATTAATTGAGGCCAATCGCTCTAACAGACATATCTTATAAACTTTTCATGACGACAGTAATTACAAATAAAATAGAAGAACAGATAAGGGAGAATGGAGAGGTAAGGGAGACACAGAGTGGGTCTACCAGTTAATGTGAAAAGGTGTGCGAACATAAAGGCCTTTAAAAAGTCACTAAAAACACATTTGTTCATGGAGTGTTATGACTTAGAAGATGGCACTGTGAGACAAGACTACAAGTGCTAGATGGTTTAAAGGGCAGCTGCGACGAGCGTCACATCTAGTGACGGAGCGCGGCTGAGAAACTCCACACCATAATAATAATAATAATAATAATAATAGTTCTTAAAGCTAGCGCATGCTAAGCTAGCTAAGGATAGCTCAATAAGGCCGATTAGGCGTATTTCCATTGGGGTCCTGTACTACTACCCCATCCCTTTGCTCATGAGGGATGGTAACGACTCAGTGCTTGTGAAAAATCTTTAATGCGCCGAGCGTGGGCGCGAACCCGGGCCTTCTGGGTGGAAGTCCGAGGCGCTAGTCACTACACCAAGCGAGCCGTAAGTAAGTAAGTGGGTTTACAAATAAGGGTAGAATCTAAAATAATATTTTATATTAATATATTGTATAGATAAAATATTTGAAAAAAAAGAAGTTACTCATAGTAATTTCAGTAGACTTTAAAAAGGCCTATGACTCAATCAGAAAGGAGAAACTAATAAAAAGTATTAAAAGATTACAATATAAATTCAAAGGTTATAAACATAGTAAGTAACATGTACAGAGACGATAGTACAATTATAAATAAGGGGCAAGTAAATGAGACGGAGATTAAGGTAACAAGCGGCATCAGACAAGGCTGTACGGGGTCCACAACATTATTTAAATTAATAACTTATGAGATAATTAAACAGTTAGAAAATAAAAGAGGGTTTGTAGATGAGTATTTCAAAATAAATTCATTGTTTTATGCCGATGACGGACTACTCTTAGCTCATACAATCCAAGAAGCAGAAAAAGTAATAGAGAAATTAATATAGATTGGGGGAGCGTGTGGCTTAAGCATAAATAAAGACAACAATAAAATCCTAATATCTAATATGAAAAACAAACCAAATAACATACGAAAAATAGAAGTGGTAAAACAAATTAAATATCTAGGAATAACAATTAATGATAATAACAAATGTTTTAAAACCCAAAAAATAGAAGCTTTGGATAAAGCAAATAAAATGGCTAACCTTACATACCCTGTAATATCGCAAAGTTGTAATAAGGTACTTATTGGCAAAACGTATTGGAAACATATTGTGATCCCAGCAGTCCTGTATGGCTGGAATGTTATAGGTTTTTCCAAAACAGAGATAAATAAATTGCAAAATATAGAGAATAGGGTTTTTAGACATATACTAGGGGCGCCCAGGGTAACCTTAAGAGGGGAAATAGGAGCCTCATCAATGGAGGCGAGAATTATGGAAGGTAATATAAAATATCTTAAATATTTAGTAGGAGAGGAAAGTAATGACTTGCTAAGAAGAATCACAGAGGAAAAACTTAGAAATAGTAAAGATCCCTGGACTGTAGAAATTCGAAAGTATGTAGGCAATTTGAAGTTCGGAGAAACAAATTTAGCAAATATTAAGAATTATAACATTAGAAAAAGAGTTCTGGAATGGGATTCGGGAAGATGGCGAGGGGAGTTGGGAGCCTAGAAGTGTATAGAAGTTATAAAAAGGAGATTAAGAGCGAGGAAGATATTTATGACAACACACAGGCATCTATAATATTTGACAGATGTAGGACAAATAACTTGAGTCTAAAAAAATAGAAATAGGCATGTAGGTGGAGAGACGCAATGTGATCTCTGTAAGGAAGGAACAGAAGACCTAAATAAGTTTCTACTACATTGTTCATTTTATAAAGTATACAGAATAAAAGATCCAGGGTTCCAACAGCCTTATATTGAAAATGAAAACCAAGTCATCGGACACCTCTTGTTCAACAAAGAAAACAGCGATAGAGTGAAGCAGACAATTTATCAAATGTGGAGAGTACGAGAGAAAAAATTAAAGAACTGAAATAAGAAGAAAGAAGACTGAAATAAGAAGAAAGAAGACTGAAGAAAGAAGAAAAAAGAAACAAGACTTCAGAAGATGGGATGAAAACTGAGATATATTTACTTTTGTAGACAAATAGAGCACGTCACAAAAAGAAAAATAACAAAACCTCTCAGGGAAGTGCTGACGTTAAGGCTAAACTTCCTGAATTCCAACTGAACTGAATATTATAAGTAAATGCAAGTTAAATCAGCTAACTTTTTGTGTTTTTGGAACTAAAATGAATTTACATACAATAAACAACGTTAAGTATTACTTAATGTGGACCACAATATCAACAAGCAGCTATGTAGATATTTTAGGCTGTTGAATGTATCAGATCGCTCGAGAGAGAAGTTCAGAGAAAACTCGTTTTCAAATTGTCTATCGTGTAAGTCGTACAGTCAGGCCTAGGTTACTAATCTTGTAATAACTTCTATATTTGCACTGTTATTTTGATTTCTTATAACACATACGTATAAATACGTATTATAAATACGTTAAATACGTATTATAAATACGTTAAATACGTATTATAAATATGTTAAATACGTATTATTAGTGTGTAATGCACAACACTAAGGTAAACATGATGAAAAGCTACGAAATCTGGGCGAAGGTGTCGAACGTCGGCGCGGTATTGGGCAGTGGGTCATATGGCAGGGTCGCTGAAGTTGAGTCTGATGGGAGACCAGCCTGCCTAAAGCAAGATATGGACATGGGCGACCTCTCCCTTTTCCAACGAGAAGCCCGCATGCTTAGCCGATTGGATGGCATTGGTGGGGCCCCTGTGTTGTTAGCTGTAGCGTCAGACAAACCAATAATTGAAATGTCTCTGTGCAAGGGGAAAACAGTCCTGGATTTGTTGAATGATGATGACACACCGTTTTGACATGGCTAAATATTCTAATGGGCATTGTCCATAAGGTTTGTCTAATCCATCCTCGAAACATAATGCATAATGATCTAACATTAAATAATGTGATTGTTGACAAAGAAGAATTAAAGGTGTCAGTAATAGACTTTGGTTTGGCTAGTTTCTCTGGGCCAAACCCATGTTTTCCCACAGGAACAAAAGAGTAATATAAAAGATATAAGCATTATGCACCGGAACTGTATCTGGATGGCCTGAGCTCCACTCAAAGCGACACTTGGTCGCCCGGAGTTATAATTGACAAAATCTTAATGGGTGTCGACATAGGTAGTGACCTTCTTGGAGTAACTGATTCCCTAAAAACTCTTGTACGGGATATGAAGTGTAAGAAAGTCCTTCGCCGACCCAACCTACGAGTAGAATACGACAAACTATCTGACATTTTGGATAGTTGTCTTGATATCTTGAGTGGGGCAAGTTCATCTCCTAGCGAATCTCATTTGAGCGATGAGGTTGAATCCACTTGCAGTGAACCGGAGAGCGAGACTGGTGTGTTGTTGGCATATAATGATGATTCAGTCTGTGGGATCGAGCTCGTGGTTGCAGAAAAGAGAGAGAGAGGGAGTTAGATGACACCGATGAAGTTGGGGTTACTAAGAGGTTCAGGGGTGATGATTCCGTCTGCGTTTTTCATGCTGAAGTTTAAAATATAAATAAAAGTGTTTTGGAAACCTATACCCAAAATGCTGATTTGTTTAGTTTATTCTATTAGGAAGCTGATTAAAAATATTATTTTGCTTATTTTGTGAATTTTTTAATGGTAGCTTAGTTATTGGTTGAGGATGTACGGCATATGTGGAGGAATTATACACACATGACGGATAAATGTGTTATTGTAATGGTACGCCAAGTTTGGACTCACCTGAAGAGAACTCCAGGGACAGTCCAAACTTGTCGTGTCATCAAATAAGTTTTCCATCATGTTGGTATAATTTCGCCATTCAAGTATTCACAGCACTGCATTTCTCTTCCTGATGTACTGTAGCCTACATGTGGTTTATTTATAATACTTACATGCATTTCGGTAAAATGTTTGTATTTTCTTGAAATGAATTAGAGGAATATAGAGTATCTAATACGGATATTATACAGTATACAAACAATACAAAAATCAGCCCTTCATCTTCTCTCAATATTCTTGGTGTCTCTTTTTCTTCTGCTCTCACTTGGAAGGACCATATTACCAGTCTTGCTAAAGCAGCCTCCCAGAAGCTGGGTGAGCTTAGCCACCTCACAGGGTTCTTTACCCTTGCACAGCTTCTTGCTATGTACAGGGGCACAGTGCGTCCCTGTATTGAGTATTGTTCACATGTGTGACGAGGATCCTCTCACACCGCACTCCTAGACAAAGTAGAAAGGAAGGCCTTTCGTATCATTAATTCCTGCCCACTCACCAACTCTCTGCAATCTCTTCGCCGCAATGTTGCATCTCTCTCGCAATTCTATCGCTACTACATTAATTAGTGCTCCTCAGAGCTCTCCCAGTGTAAACCACCTCCTCCACATAGGGTATGTGGTACCCATATTGCAACACAATCCCACCCCTACTCTGTGCAACTATCCAACCCAATAGTGAAACGTTACTCTCAGACTTTCTTCTATTCAACAGCTGAGCTCTGGAACTCTTTCCCAGAATAAGTCTTTCCCTCCTCTTATGACTTAAATTGCTTCAAACTCTGTGTGTCCAGGCATTTTGGTTCGAACGTCCCTTGATTTTGGCCCTGTCACATTCAATTATGGGGGAGGCACTCGCTACAGGCAGTTCTGCCTTTTGTCTCCCTCACTCACATAGAAAAACAAAATTATTATAGGTAGCGCCAACGAACTTGACAATAATCTTGACCCCTTTACTTCTTATAACTCAAAATATATTAAAGCAATCTGGCTGATATTTCTATCATTTGGGAAGAGTCCACCAGGAAATTGGTGTGGATATTTACAGCCAGTTTGCTCAAGGTCCCTTTGAGTTACGAAGAGGTCAGGGGTCAAGATTTTTGTCAAGTTCGTTGGCGCTACCTATAGTTTCATTGTTGTCAAGTTCGTTGGCGCTACCTATAGTTTCATTGTTGTCAAGTTCGTTGGCGCTACCTATAGTTTCATTGTTGTCAAGTTCGTTGGCGCTACCTATAGTTTCATTGTTGTCAAGTTCGTTGGCGCTACCTATAGTTTCATTGTTGTCAAGTTCGTTGGCGCTACCTATAGTTTCATTGTTGTCAAGTTCGTTGGCGCTACCTATAGTTTCATTGTTGTCAAGTTCGTTGGCGCTACCTATAGTTTCATTGTTGTCAAGTTCGTTGGCGCTACCTATAGTTTCATTGTTGTCAAGTTCGTTGGCGCTACCTATAGTTTCATTTTGTCAAGTTCGTTGGCGCTACCTATAGTTTCATTTTGTCAAGTTCGTTGGCGCTACCTATAGTTTCATTTTGTCAAGTTCGTTGGCGCTACCTATAGTTTCATTTTGTCAAGTTCGTTGGCGCTACCTATAGTTTCATTTTGTCAAGTTCGTTGGCGCTACCTATAGTTTCATTTAAAAAAAACATGCAATTGCTTTAATTGACTTTATTTTCTGTATATTTATGTAAGGAACTAACCTAGTGTGAATTTCTTAGATCAGGCCGAAGGCTGATTTCTCCTTAATTAATGGCAGGTTGTCTATCGTTCGCCCAGAAAAAGTCGACACCTGAATGAGGTGAAATGCCTTTTACAGCAACAGCGAAGCTATTGAGGTGAATCGTCTTAACATCTCCAAACTAATGGAGTGAAATAGGGAGTGTCCAAAAAGACCCGTCTCGCACCAAATAGGGTTAAGGCTGAGAGGGTTGCTTATAATGTGGGTCATTAATCTTGGTCTACACCGTCCCTTAGTTAACTACCCCTTCTGTATCAGCGACGTCTTTTATATTTTATCCTAGCTATATTTAGACGATTTTGTGCAGCTTTAGAAGGATCTATGGCAGTGAAAAGGGTTAATTAAGATAGTTTGAAGTTTGTTAATTATTCTTAAACTGAATAAAATCGTCTAATAGTAGCCATCATAGAATGGAAAGGATGGAACTGGCACTGAACGAATTAACGACCCTGACATTCTTTATATTAAGGGGAGATGGGCCGCTTTTCTGGTTCCTTTCTCCCTCATGTTTAGCCCTATTATATTTAAGATTTTTAGACGTTCGACCCATTAGCTTGACAATTTTCAGACCTATCGCTCCATTGCTTTGTCAATGTTAATTTTTTGTTTTGTGTCATTTAGGTATCGATTTTTCCTGGCGAGCAATGAGCCTGTATTTTAAGAGTAACCGACCTTCGGCCGGGACAAATTTATCTTGAAGGTGGGTGTTGGGTGGGTCTTTTTTTTTAAAGCTTGATGGAGGTCTAGGGAGGAAGCTAAACAAAAAATATTAAAAAGATATATAAATGAGCAAATAAATACGCCCAGGCCCCCTTAACTTTGGCAATATTGACGGCCTTTCATCTAACTTCCTCTCTGTTAACTCATTCTGTACCGAGGCCGTTCTCTTAACTTTATTCTGGCTACTATTAGACGATATTATTCAGTTTAAAAAGGGCCTACATCAGTTAACAGGCTTCGAACTATCTCACTTAACCTTTTTTTACTACCACAGATCCTTCTCAAACTGCACCAAATCATCAATTAGACGGTTTTATTTAGCTTAGGAAGGATCTATCTATCAATTGCCGGACGCCTTACTCCCCTTACGAGGGTGGCCACACACAGAACGCCCCCAAGCGGACCTATTCCCTGTGAGAGGGATAACCCGAGCCAGTATAGTGAAGGACTTACAGGATTGCCCACTCAATTTAGGATCCGTCCGACTCCGAGGCCCTCTGTGTATCTTGTTAGCACTATTTTTCTACAGTGGTGTTCGGCTAATCCATCCACTAACCTGCCTTACCCTTAGGTAAGCAGTACGGATTTGTATCAGGCTTACTCCCCTAGACAGGTTGCCAACCAAGGCTGACGAGTCCCATCCACCCGGATTTGTATAAGGTTGTCTCCCCTAGATGAGTTGCCGACCAAGGCTAACGAGTCCCATCCACCCCAAAAGGAAGGATGTCTATACCCTTTAAAAGATACAGACTATCTCAATTAATCCTTTTAGCTACCATATATCCTTCCCAAGCTTCATAAAATCGTCTAACTTCAGCTGAAATATAAACAAAAAGACGTTGCTGGTACTGTAAGGGTTAAGGGGAGATAAGTCGTTTTTCTAGATCCCCTTCTCCCTCATGTTTAGCCCCATTAGTTTGTCGATTTTAAAATCTTTCGCCCCATTTCTTTGTCAATATTAAGACCTTTCGTGCTATTTAGGTGTTGATTTTTTTCCTGGCGAACGATAGTGAGCCTGTAGTTTTTGAAGAACCGGGAAATTTGTCCACCGCAAAATGTACAAATTTATATAGAAGGGGGATCTAATGGACGTTTGTTTTAAGTTTGATGCACGTCTAAGGAGGAAACTAAAAAAAAAAAATATATAGAAATATATATAAAGGAGCAAATACATACGACCCATCCTCCCTCAACCTCTATAACTCACAAATACATATGACCCATCCTCCCTTAACCTCTATAACTCACAAATACATATGACCCATCCTCCCTTAACCTCTATAACTCACAAATACATATGACCCATCCTCCCTCAACCTTTATAACTCACAAATACATATGACCCATCCTCCCTTAACCTCTATAACTCACAAATACATATGACCCATCCTCCCTTAACCTCTATAACTCACAAATACATATGACCCATCATCCCTTAACCTCTATAACTCACAAATACATATGACCCATCCTCCCTTAACCTCTATAACTCACAAATACATATGACCCATCCTCCCTTAACCTCTATAACTCACAAATACATATGACCCATCCTCCCTTAACCTCTATAACTCACAAATACATATGACCCATCCTCCCTTAACCTCTATAACTCACAAATACCTATGACCCATCCTCCCTTAACCTCTATAACTCACAAATACCTATGACCCACCCTCCCTTAACCTCTATAACTCACAAATACCTATGACCCATCCTCCCTTAACCTCTATAACTCACAAATACATATGACCCATCCTCCCTCAACCTCTATAACTCACAAATACATATGACCCATCCTCCCTTAACCTCTATAACTCACAAATACATATGACCCATCCTCCCTTAACCTCTATAACTCACAAATACATATGACCCATCCTCCCTTAACCTCTATAACTCACAAATACATATGACCCATCCTCCCTTAACCTCTATAACTCACAAATACATATGACCCATCCTCCCTTAACCTCTATAACTCACAAATACATATGACCCATCCTCCCTCAACCTCTATAACTCACAAATACATACGACCCATCCTCCCTCAACCTTTATAACTCACAAATGACTCGAGTAATCCACCAAATATTTCCACAATTTGGGAAGGGTCTACCATGAAATAGGTATGGAAATTTACATCCCATTTGCACCAGCCCTTTTTAAGGGGATAGTGGTTTATTTTTGGGGGGTCTATATATATATATATATATATATATATATATATATATATATATATATATATATATATTAATTTAATTTAGTATCCTCCCTAGACCTCCATCAAACTAGAATAATTTGTACATTTCTCGGTAGAAAAATGTCCCGGCCAAAATTACAGGCTCACTATCGTTCGCCAGGAAAAAAAATTGACAACTAAATAGCAGGAAAGGTCTTAATACTGACAAAGAAATGGGGCGAAAGTTCTTAAAATCGCCAAACTAATGAGCCATACATCTTAAAATCTAATAAAACCATTGGGGCTAAACATGAGGGAGAAGGGGGTCTAGAAAAACGACCCATCTCCCCTCAAGTTAAGGAGGTTAAGGTTTACAATTCCTGGCCTAACTATAGCCAAGTTAACTGTGTTGGTGGTGTAATGGTTATGTTAAGCCGTCCGGCGGGCTCAGTTGATAGCGTGCCTGATTCCCATCTTGAAGGTCTCGCGTTCAATCCCGGCTCAGATTGAAAAGTTTTTCTGGGATACAGCCGGCGGTTACCATCTCCCCATGAGCAAGGGGTATGGGTAATGGTCTCTGGTAGACTAAAGAAAGCCAAGCGCTTGTGAATCCTCGAAGGAGGAAATACGGGCGCTATATAAGTAACCAGAAGATTATTATTATTATTATGTTCTGGGTGTGGTGTCCCCAGTTCGAATCCCGGGAGGATCATATGCTTTTATTAATTTATTCAAGTACAGTACATTATGGTTTGTAATGGAGAATTTTTCCGCGATGTTGACAATATCGGAGCTTTTCAGATACTAATTTCGTCTTACATCACAACAATAACATTGATCCGACGTCTCCTTCTTGTTTTTGGAGGTGCGGTGACGCAACGATCGGCTTTGGTCGGACGCACGGCGTTCAGACCAAGCTGAATAGGCTTGAAAGCTTATTATCTCTTGAAAGGACACCCGGGCTGCTGCCCAATTTCCGCGGTGTCCTTTCAGAATGACACCCGGGCTGGAAGGGTTAACTTTACTATTCAGGATGGATATCAACTGCATTATTTTATTACTAAAGACGTTTTCAAGTAATCAGTTGTCCCAAATTAGTAATGGAAAATAAATCTAGTTGGCACCGCTAGTCCAGACAAGAGGTATCTGGCAACGATGCCAGATCCTTGCCACACATCACTTGCTTTGGCCTCGAAAACACATTTCTTCAGATTAAATAACCAGCAGCTAATCAAATGCCTCTTCTTGTGTCCATATGTATTTAGTATATACATTTAGTATTTTACTCAAAACAGTTTTTAATATAATGCAGTTATTAAGATGCGAGAAGAAAATGTCCAGCCGAGATTCCCCCAACTAATTCCGGCATCCAGAAGGCAAGAAGAGCAACCAGGTAGGATTGATAGCATAAGCACTTGCAATCCTATTCAGCTGCAATTCAACATGGGGATCAAGTCAATTAGGCACTGCACCAAAACAAAATTATATACGAGGGGGAACTATTTCAACCTTCCGAGAGATCTTCCCCCCCATGCCACTTCAAACAAAGTTCCCACAACAACCACGAACGCCCAAACAACCAGCTGATCACCACACAACCGCCTCCAACCAGTGCACCAGTAGCAACCACCCAGCATTCGCCCTGCAACCTGCAACACGACCAAAAGTGATGATGAATAGCAAACACGTGGAGTTGCCCAGTACAAGGAGCCACCCACTTTGCAAGGAAAGCCAGCAACAACCACAATATCCTGCATCATGTAACTTTAACACCAATAGTGATCCAAACCAGTGCACCACAGAAAATTACTTACGGCCAATTCCAATCACTCGTGTATCAAAACAGCCATGTGAAACTAACAGGCCAAAAGTGGAGAAATCGTCCCTAAGTTCTAACATTAATATCTATCCCAGTTCCACCAATTCAAGTGTCAAATCAATGCCCCCGAATGCACAACTGATAAGTGTACCTAAGATACAAGTTACCACTAGTGCTCCTGGCTCCCTAATTGAAAACAAAGCCGAAATATCTAGCGGTCCCTTGTTGCTCTGGAATCACCTATCCAGGACAACGCAGACTAAAGAAACACTATCCACACTGACCGAACCAGAGTTAAGCATTCAGCCTCTTGGCTTGAACTTCATTTTTTAATCTGTTCTCAATACTCCTAGGTTAGAAAGGAGGACCACTGATTCTAGACTTAGTGAGAAAACTTACACCTCGGCATCTGTACCCAACCAATGACTTAGTTGCAGCGGGCATCAGACAGTCAGTGGTGACACTTCCTTATGTGGGCCCGAAATTGAGTCACTAGTCAGGTTGAAAGTAGTTGATAAGTTCCGGAGTTGTCGTGGCGCTAACAGGCAGCGATCTACCAGTCCATTGGCCACTCCAAGTGAACTTAGTGCCTTGCACACAAGTCTGCCCAAAACTTCTAAGCACAACTTTGCATTAAACACCTGTGTTGAGACTCAGGATATTATATTAATTGTCCTCCTACGCCTGGAAATAATTTATTCCAACCAAGTGCAGGGGATTCATTAGATTTATCCCATAGGTCCAGTGTGAATACGTGTACCCAAAGTCGCCATAAGTCGAAGCTGCGTAGAAACCTTGCCAAGCGGTTGTTGGAATTGTTTGGGCCAGAACCAAGCTCTGACGGGTGAAAATTTACATGAGGGCCAAGGACTTCGAGTGTGACGTTACGTCCCTGCTACTTGGAAAGATACCGCCCCGTGACTACCTACCCTTCCACGCCCAAACTCGTTCTATCAGTGCTTCTATAGACTTCTAAATCCTTTAAAGTGCCTTTCTAAGTTTTGTAATGGTAACAATGGTTATCGTGATGGTTTAGATCCAGGTATGCCAAGATTCTATTTAAATTTAATGTAATATCGTAGAGATTTCATCTCTTCCCTTGTTTGTTTAATTCTCGTTATCCCAATTGTAGGGAAACAGACCACACTCTTTCATTTGGGAAAATATATACATACTTTCTCGAAATTAGGCTCCCGAATTCCTCGCCTAGGAAATATATATATATATATATATATATATATATATATAATATTTCCTGTTATATATACATACACCTTACACGTACTGTACATTTAGAATACTTCGCACAGACCTGAGTTTATTCGTTCCTTATAATTTTTGGGTACAGATCAAATAGCGAAAGTCTCGTTGCAGAGTTCAATGCTTTTCAGTCACTTATAGTTTACTTATTATTTAATTTATCTTGATGGAATTTGTTTCCGTCCTTGTCACTTGTTGATTAATTTTACATTTATTTTGTTAATCCATTTACATTAACTAGTTGTTCGTTTAGAACTTTGTATTGTCCTTCTTGTTCATAAATTCAGAGCCACGGCTCTATTGTCGCAGTAACTTGTTATCTAGCTTTGTTTGAGTATTTACTCTGTTTATTTGAGGACAATATCTGTGTGATTATGAGACTTATTTATCTCTGTGTATTTATAATTATTCTTATTATATGATTTATAACCGAGTTTTCCAGAGATTCGTTACGACTGTACCTTCGTGTTTAAGAAATAAAACTTGTGTTTCCTATACTTGTGTTTTGTGTCCATTGTTTATTGCTTGTGTGTTGATTTAGAGAACTAAGGCCAGTCCTCGCCCAGTGGAGAGGTACCCAAGTTGAATATAACTGTTGATCCCTAAGTTGGGAATCGCAATCATAATATATAACTTTTTCTTGAAAAACGTGGCATAACAGTTATTATAGGTAAAACAATGATGAGAAAGGGTAAACATATGTATAGAAGTTTACCCTTTGACCCTTGAAGGCAAGGTTAAGTAGAAGTTTACCCTTTGAACCTTGAAGATAAGGTTAATTAGAAGTTTACCCCTTGAACCTTGAAGATAAGGTTAAGTAGAAGTTTACCCTTGTTGATATAGGTTAAGTGCACACACAACATATATACAGAGTGTACACATGCCTTAATCATATTGCAACATACACACATGTACTTTCAGGGTAATACTATCATTGTTTAATATCCCATGATAATATACCGTACTCTGTAGTATCGGCAGCGTTGCACCAAATATATCCGGCACCGCTGCACATGTTTTCATCAGTAACATCCGGTCGGCACTCAGCTTAACAAGTGCCTCCCAGCTCCCTGTATCTCTGGCTAATAAGAACCTATTAACTTATCTCTGGACTTTTATTCTACATCCTTGTGCAAGAAAGGATTATCAAGGTTGTTGTAGCTTCACATGACAACCATACATGGCGCAGTCAGTGAATTAAAGCCAGGAGATACGAGCCAAGACTGGATTATCAGCCAGCCATCTTGCAAGACCTCGCCTCTCCAGCCCTGGATATATCATTGTGCAGTGCTTTCAAGTGCAGTGAAGTGCTTAAGTATGTAGTGCAGCGCCTTTATTATATGTCCCATGTCATTTGTGCCCATTCCTGACTTGCTGTGAGGGTTATAGCTGCCGACTCATTGCTGGACAAGAGCGAGGAGTAGCATACCCTCCCCCTCTACCGTCTCCAGCAACACTAAAGTTCTCACCCCTCACTGGGCCCTCAGTGCCTTCCAGCTGTGCCGGCACATGCGCGCACGGACACACGCACATCGTTGCCAAGTCAACACGGTGTTGCCAAGCCTACCGCACTCACGCACTCACTCTCTCTAGCACAGATAATTTCTCTCACTATTAAATAAACTGTTCCAGTTGTACTGCACATTTTCATCGTTCCTGCAAGACTACAGTGTGTCAGCTATCAACCAATTATGGAGGGAGATGAGCAGATTCATGGGGAGCCCAGAGACACCCCACACGACCATACTGGGGAGGGAGATAATGGTGGAGCTACTGGTGGAGATAGTGGTGGAGATAATGATGGAGATACTGTTGGAGTTGCTGGTACGGGATACCAGTCAGTTCATTCCACTCCAACCTCTCCTCTCACCACCCCTCATTTTATTCCACCTCCCCACACTTTACCTCCCCTACACTATAGGGGGATGCCACCCCTGTCACCACACCCTGCAAGTCTACAACCTACCACAAGTGCAGACCTCCTTCAGCTCATACAGTATATGGAGCAATGCAGACAATGGGACGACTATACCAGAAGACAGGAGGAGGACCGCAGAAGACAGGAGGAGGACCGCAGAAGACAGGAGGAGGACCGCAGACAACAGGAGGAGGACCGCAGAAGATGGGAAGAGGAAAACCGACGACAGGAGGAGGAAACAAGACGACGCACGGAGGAGGACTACAGGAGACAGATGGACGATGCCAAGTTCTCCGCCCTTGTCCAGGCTCTGGCCCAAATGACCCCACCTGCCGCCGCACCTACACCCACCTCACCGGGGCCAACACCCCATTCCACAACATCCTCCACCCCTACAGCTCCACCTCCACCACAGAAGGCTATCACCGAGAACCCGCCGCCCCTACGTGCTGATGCCACCTTCCAGGTTTTCAGAGAATGGAGGCGTCGGTGGGACGATTACTCTATTATGGTAGACTTATCTAAACTACCGAGGGAGAAACAACTGATCCAGATGTGGATGTGCTTAACCCTGGAGACACAGCGGCTTTTGGAGCACACCTTAAGCATACCCCCCGACACCGACAAGACCGTTGACGCAGTCCTCGATGCACTTTAGGAGCACATCAAGAATTCTCGCAATGAAGCTCTCCGTCGCAGGGACCTGTTCAGTTGCAAGCAAAAACAGGGCGAGTCATTCAACAACTTCTACGTCCACCTCTGCCACATCGCCGAAGAAATTGACGTCTGCCCAGGGAACTCTTCAGCCTGCAGGGAGACCCAACTCAAGATGGTCATTCTGATGGGCATACACGACGAAGAACTTGTACAGAAGCTGCTTTCCCTCGACGCCACCCCTTCATTACAGGACATCGTCAACACTTGCCGTTCCTACGAGGCTACTCGAAGCGCTACGTCAGCCATACGTGCCCCACCGTCCCAGGTTAACGCCGTGTCAGCGTACAAGCAGAACAAGCAAGTTAAGCAACGCGACAAGTTCTCCACATCGCAACAGTCCTTGGCGTCGGGTGCCGCCTGCCAGCGTAGTGCTCGCCGGCATGACAAGAACAAGTGCCCGGCTGAGGACTACACCTGCACTAACTGTGGCCGTCGTGGTCATAAGCCTAGGACTCCTGCTTGCCCTGCTGCCACCGCCCAGTGTCGTCGCTGCAATCATATGGGCCACTACGACAAATGCTGCAGATCTTCCAAGACGCCCGCCACACAGGACAATGACGCTTCCTCCCACAACAAGTCTACAGCAAAGAAGACCACAAGTTGCCGACGTGTGGGATCACCTGTTCAGGCACCCACACTGACATCCGTGAGTCTCACCTACAGCGGCACCACTAGAAAACTCCACATGCTTCCTGACACAGGTGCAGACATCACAGTGATCGGCCGACGACACCTCGACATACTTCGGATTCTTCTCAGCAGCCTACGACCTCCGCCTCCGACAACAACGCTCAACGCGGATGGCTCTGCAATGGCTCCTGCTTTGGGGACGTTTCATGCACAGCTCACCATCAGCAAACGTTCCTGTTCTGCCACAATCCAAGTCCGCGAGGGTGTTCAAACGCCGCTTCTGTCCAAACGCCACTGTCAAGAATTGGCCATCATCTCAGCGAAATTCCCCAAGCCAATTCTACAGGTCAAACACATCAACAGGTGTAAGGAGCTACCCTTCACAGCCACCACATCACCTGCACAGGCTGACCCTGGCAAAGTCGGAGCGATCAAGGACTTCCCAACACCAGCCAACATCACCGACCTTCGCTCCTTCATGGGTTTGGTGAACCAGCTGGCGGAGTTCACCCCTAACATCGCCACTGCTACTCAGCCCCTGCGCCCCCTGATGAGCCCGAAGAGGTCGTTTATGTGGACCGCTGACCATGATGAGGCTTTCCGCCGGGTCAAGGCTGCCCTGCTCAGTCCACCCGTCCTGGCCCCATTCGACCCTTCCCTACCAGTGATTCTACAAACTGATGCGTCCCACCTCAACGGTATTGGATACGCCCTCCTACAGGATCATGGCAACAACCGTCTCCGCTTAGTTCAGTGTGGCTCGAGGTTCCTAAGCGACCCCGAGTCCCGCTATGCCACCATTGAGCTGGAGATGCTAGCCGTGGTCTGGGCCATGTCCAAGTGCAAGTTCTACCTCATCGGACTGCAACGCTTCACCCTCATGACGGACCATCGCCCCCTCATCCCCATCTTCAACAACTACACCCTTGATGCGGTTGAAAATCCCCGCCTCCAACGTCTGAAGGAGAAAGTCGCACCTTACCTCTTCACAGCCGTCTGGCGTGCTGGCAGGTTGCTCTGCATCCCTGATGCATTGTCACGGGTCCCTGTCAGCCACCCGACGCCAGAGGATGAGTTAGCATGTGCCGACGCCACGGTTCACCTCAGGTCCCTCGTGACTGTCAACGCCGCCGCCACCGACGTCAACTCTCCTTCACAGGACGCAGACAGGATTCTCCAGGAACTCCGAGACGCAGCCAGGGCGGATACTGTGTACATCCGCCTGCGTGAGTGCGTTACTTCGGGTTTCCCCACCAACCGCTACAACCTGCACAACTCTCTACTCCCATTCTGGAAACTCCGATACTACCTGTCAGCAGATGGTGAACTCGTCCTGTACGGAGCGAGGTTGAGGTTCCTGAAGCCCTCCGCTGCCGCACCTTGGCTCGCCTGCATGATAGTCACAGAGGCGTGGAGGCCACTAAGCGTAGGGCGCGACAGGCGGTCTTTTGGCCTGGCATCAACTCGGACATCGCCAATACAGTTCAAGCTTGTGAGCCGTGTCAGGTCTTACAGCCTAGTCAGCAGCAGGAACCCATGATCAACGATGACAACTCAACTAGGCCTTTCGAGTCTGTTTCAACCGACTTCTTCGCTGTGGCGGGGAAATCCTTCCTCGTCGTAACAGACCGACTCTCAGGCTGGCCCGTTGTCGTACCCTGCAAAGGAGATACTACCGCTTCAAACACCATCAGGATCTTCTGCCGCTGCTTCAGGGAAGTTGGTGTACCCCTCCGCCTATGTACAGATGGAGACCCACAGTTTACTAGCCATGAGTTCCGGGACTTCATGGAGCGTTGGGGAGTCAATCACTTGGTCTCTTCCCCACACTACCCACAATCCAACGGTCATGCCGAGCCTGGCGTCAAGTCCGTCAAACACCTCATACTGAAGACGGCTCCCTCAGGCAACATCGACTGTGAGGACTTTGACCGTGGACTGTTGGAGCTCCGCAACACCCCGAACTTCACAGGCCGCTCCCCGGCACAAATCCTGTATGGCCACCTACTACGGTCTTGTGTCTCTGCTCATCCCCAGTCCTTTGCAGCAGAGTGGGAAGCCAAGGCCGAGGACTGTGACCGCCGTGCAGCCGCCCACACTGCGCTGGTGCAGAGAAACTATGACCAGCACGCACGCCCCCTTCCCAGGTTGAGAGTCGGCACCACAGTGCGGATCCAAGACCCGACTTCTCACCGCTGGGACAAGGTTGGGGTCGTCATGGGCTGCGGCAGGTCCAGGGATTATAAGGTTCGTCTCCCCAGTGGTAAGATATATTGGCGGAACCGTCGCTTCCTCCGCCAGTGAATTCCCCTAGTGTTGAACCCCTCCCCCATAACCCTGAGATCCCTGTGTCTTGCACAGACCCAGAAAGAGAGTCCTTCACTTCCCCCATGGCCCCACGTAGGTCTGAAAGGCTCCTAGAAAAAGAGTCAGCTCGACAACGTCTTGCGAGCTTGAAGGGGGAGGGAGGTGTTGATATAGGTTAAGTGCACACACAACATATATACAGAGTGTACACATGCCTTAATCATATTGCAACATACACACATGTACTTTCAGGGCAATACTATCATAGTTTAATATCCCATGATAATATACCGTACTCTGTAGTATCGGCAGCGTTGCACCAAATATATCCGGCACCGCTGCACATGTTTTCATCAGTAACATCCGGTCGGCACTCAGCTTAACAAGTGCCTCCCAGCTCCCTGTATCTCTGGCTAATAAGAACCTATAAACTTATCTCTGGACTTTTATTCTACATCCTTGTGCAAGAAAGGATTATCAAGGTTGTTGTAGCTTCACATGACAACCATACAACCCTTTGAACCTTGAAGATAAGGTTAAGTAGAAGTTTACCCTTTGAACCTTGAAGATAAGGTTAAGTAGAAGTTTACCCTTTGAACCTTGAAGGCAAGGTTAAGTAGAAGTTTACCCTTTGAACCTTGAAGGCAAGGTTAAGTAGAAGTTTACCCTTTGAACCTTGAAGGTAAGGGTAAGTTTCTCCACAAGGGTAAATATTCATCTAAATATCAGCTTGAGACATAAGTTTACCCTTAGCTCTATAAATTTACCCTTTTTCAACCCCACATGTTTAACAGTGTACAAATATACTGTAAACATATAAATATGATGTATGTATAGCATGGATAATCAAATTTATGAATTTCACTCCCAACACCAAACACCTCTCAATGAAATTAGTGAAAGCATGTGATCCTCCTGGGATTCGAACCAGGGTTATCACATACAGATCTTAAACATTCTAACCATTTCACCATCAAGACAGTTAAAGGTTAAGTCATCGTACACTCGGATGCCATAGTCTCTGGCCCACTCATAACAATTCCTGGACCCCCTATGTTCTTCTTTATGCAATTATAAGTATCTGGATTGATTTTGGGATACAACTTGCTTCTCAATGAATAGTATATGTAGTTTTGTAGTCGATTTATAGATAATTATGTTCATAAATTGGTGCCCAGAGATATACTGCCACTGATAGAAATAGGTGAAGTCCACGAATATTTATGAGTGAGCTAGAGACTATGGCATCCGAGTGTACATTACGATTTTATATCCATTTATCGAATACTGGATATCAATCTAATCATTACATCATATTATGTTAATCATTCCTCTACATCGTGAAATGAGCCTTAGTTATTCAGAGTCACTCTCTGAAACTTACAAGGACATGACATTCATCACCCCACCCCTAACGCTACCGCTATTCGCTGCAGACGCTCCCAGGATATTCGATCATTATTTGAGTAATAACTACTCATCTTCTTCATTCTTGTGCATGAAAGGTGGTTAAGAGCACGTTTAACCATCCTCTAACTTAGTAAGTAACACTGCACGATATTTTTCTGTATATTAACTGAAAAACCTTTTGCTTATCACAAGACCCCTGCTTGGACAGGGCACCACTATAGCCATCTATTATTTTGTTTTGTAAACAAACTCTCTCTTACTTTTTATATAAAATTGTAGCCCCTAATTTTACCCATTACCTACTGTAGTAAGTATCTATTAAGTATCTATTATTATATATATATTTATTATTTTTTTTTTAGTTTCTTCCCTAGACCTCCATCAACGTTAAAAAAAAACAAAAAAACATCCATTAGATCCCACTTCTAGATTAATTTGTACACTTTTC
Source organism: Lithodes maja (assembly GCA_037953745.1). Lineage (NCBI taxonomy): Eukaryota > Metazoa > Arthropoda > Malacostraca > Decapoda > Lithodidae > Lithodes > Lithodes maja. Next base: position 22,334 of record JBAKBP010019691.1, read on the forward strand.
GGTAGAAAAATGTACCGGTTCTTCCACAATTACAGGTTCACTATCGTTCGCCAGGCAAAAAATCGACACTTAAATAGCACGAAAGCACGAAAGGTCTTACTAATGACAAAGAAATGGGGTAGGGACATTTTTGCACCGAAAAATGTACACATTTTATAGAAGTGTTATAGAACACTTGGGATTATTAACAACCTTTTAATTACAATTATTTTCCCACAGGCGCCTTTGTCTTGACCCTTTGACAATTATGACGCATTTTGATAGTTTATTCTAACTATCATTAGACGATTCTATAAATGGACGATTAAAATGCATGGGGTAATACAATTTTTACCATCTATTATTTCTGTAACGATTGAGATTTGGAATTTTTCTTATAGAACATCTTATGCCTTTATATATATACACCGGTATATATATATATATATATATATATATATATATATATATATATATATATACAGGGTGTCCCAGGAGGAAAGGGCATAACTTTGGGAATTGACAATACAAGGTATTCTAAGCATTCAATGTTCTATAACAAAAAGTCCAAATCTCACCCGTTGAAAAGATATTGAAGGATTAATATAGTATACTTCCCCGTATCACTGTAATGGACTCTTCCATGTCAAATAGTTTCCAACTGGTCAAAAGTGAGCTAATATGTCTAGCCAGCCATCCGGCTGGCTCAGTAGATAGCATGCCTGCTTCCCATCTTACAGGTCTCGCATTCAATCCCCGCTCAGATTGAAAAGTTTTTCTGAGATATAGCCGGCGGTTACTGTCTTCCCATGAGCAAGGGAGATGGGTAATGGTCTCTGGTTGATTAAAGATGTGTGAAGCGCTTGAGAATCCTCGAAGGAGGAGATACGGGCACTATATAAGTAACCAGACGATTATCAGCTCTGCGAAGCAGAGTGGTATCGCGCACACAGATCCCGCCCGTATACTGTGCACCATAATTCAGCTTGTCTGTTGTCGTCGCCGTCGTCGTCAGTCGTCGTCGTCCGTCCGGTAACTCCTCCTATACCGTTCAATGGATTTTCACCAAATTTCACAGGTATATACATTTGGTCAATGCAAAGGTCAATCAAAAAGAAATATTCAATTTAACCAAAAGGTTAAGGTCAAAGGTCAAGGTTAAAAATAAGGTAAATATTTCATGTGTTTTAGTTTTTACTCAAATGTCTCCATTTTCACTATACTAGTTACTGGCACCCTCGATATCTTATTGACCAAATTTGAAATAAATATTCTAAAGGGTAAGGTCAAAGGTTAAAGGTCAAAATAAGTTTTGTACTACTATTTCTTATAATAACTGTTAGATGCTCACTAGGCTTACCATGAATATTCGGAATACCTAGGCCAAGGTCATACAAGAAACTATTCAATTCCATATGAAAGGTCAAGGTCACAAGTCAAGGTAAAATATAAGGTCAATATGCTAATTTCTTTACTTTTCATGCAAACTTTACAACATTTGGTGAGCTAGTTGCACTTTAAATGAAAAGGAAAATAACACATTTTGAGAAACATATCATTAAGGTCAAGGTGAAGGTCAAAGGTCAAGGTCAACTATTCTATACATATATATAAAACTAACTGATGGGTTTTAATGAAATTAGTCATGCTTATTTGATTTTCCTGGGCATGTCAATACAAAAAAATAAAAATACTCTTACATAAAGGTGAAGGTTGCAGGTCAAGGTCAAAGTCAACTTATGCTCTATGTTTTTAGTTTTTATTCAAATGTCTTCATTTTCACTATACAAAGTACTGGTAACCTTGATATATTGCTCAAATTTGAGATAATTATACTAAAGGGTAAAGTCAAAGTTCAAGGTCAAATGTCAACATAGGTTTTTTACTAGTATTTCTTATATTAACTCTTAGATTCTCACTAGGCTTACCATGTATATTCGGAATACCTAGGCCAAGACCATACAATAAACTATTCAATTCCATATGAAAGGTCAAGGTCACAGGTCAAGGTCAAATAAAAGGTCAATATGATATTGTCTTTACTTTTCATGCAAACTTCACAACATTTGGTGAGATAGTTGCACTTTAAGTGCAAAGGAAAATAATAAATGTTGAGACATATAAAGGTCAAGATAGAGGTCAAAGGTCAAGGTCAGCTATTCTATTAATATATATGAAACTAACTGATGGGTTTAATGAAATTAGGCATGCTTATTTGATTTTCATGGGCAATGTCAATGCAAACAAAAATGTACTCTTACATAAAGGTCAAGGGCACAGGCCAAGGTCAAAGGTCAACTTTTATTATTTATTACAAAAAGATTACTATTTTTTTTTAAACTGACTGTTATGGCTTATTACTTAAATCACATATATATCATATTTCCATAAATATTGTAATAGTTAAGGTCAGAGGTCAAGGTCAAAATAAGAGTATTTGTCATTTTCCCTAAACTTCTCTTTGACTTTAATGTATTGTAATCAAAGATTTAGGTTAAAGGTCAAGGTCAAAGAACAAAAGAAGAGTGTTAATTATTTGTTTTAACTCTTCCTAGACTGTTTAACCATTTGTGTACCGGTGACATCTTTTGTATTCTATTCTAGCTATAATTAAACGATATTGTGGAGCTTATGAGGGATCTGTGGTAGTAAAAAGGGTTAATTAAGATAGTTGAAAGCCTGCTAATTTTATGGAGGCCCTTCATAAACTAAATAAAATAGTCTTAATTAATATCTAGTATGAAATGAAACCGACAGAACTGTACTGAACAGGTTATGTATCATTACCAAATTTTGCTGGCAAATTCGGTTCGTCAATGCAATGATTGTCCAAATTTTGTGTTTTTGTTGTTGCAAGGTCAAGGTGAATGGTGAAGGTCACAAATTATGGTCACTATTTCTTTCTTATATATATTTTAAATTTGAATTCCATCATATTCAAAATTCAATAAAATAGTGTTACGCTGACCTTATTATAGATAAATATTCCAATGGTTAAAATTAAATGTGATCATATATGTAATCTATAATTATATACTCCCAGGTGGACATGAATCACCAAACAGTCAGCACAAGTGTCCATGCTTTAATTCACTGCACACAAGTATCCTCTATCATGCCATGGTATAGTGGCTTAAAGTATGGGCACATGTTCTGACTGTCGGTGGCTCAAGTCCGGCTGTGAGTATACAAATATTTAGTGGCTTATGTGTAGTTGCGATATATATACTGTATATTAACCGATTTTACCTAAGAGATTCAATACTACTTGCAGTATTCTAGGTCGCAGAGTTGCGTCTGCATTTTTTTTTTTTTTTGGGGGGTAATGTGAAAACTGCACACCTACTTTATTATTATCAACTCTGCGAAGCAGAGTGGTATCGCGCACACAGATCCCGCCCGTATACTGTGCACCACAGTTTTCTGACTTTTTTTGTGATAAAATTAATGCCATTGTTGGAAATTTTGGAGTAGTCGAGACTCAAGACGTTGTTGCAGCTGAGCCTACTGTGACTAAGTTAACAGAATTTACTATGACGGATCTGAATACAGTTAAATCCATAGTTACGAAAGCAAAACTTACCCATTGTAGTAATGATCCTATACCGATACGTGAAATAGTGCACATTAAATTTTTTAACAGTTTTCTGGACATATATGTTGACATAATAAACTGTAGCATTGCAAATAATGTATTTCCATCGTCTGAAAAGAATGCGATTGTGAAGCCTATTATTAAAGGGAGCCTTGATTCTCAATGCTTGAGCTCTTTTAGGCCTGTTTCCAATTTAACATTTCTATCAAAAATTACTGAAAATGTAATTCTGGGTCAGTTATGGGATCACTTGAGTTTAGTGAAGGCTCTCCCAGACAACCAGTCCGCATATAGAAGACTTTACTCTACGGAAACCACGATGTGCTCTTTGATTAATGATTTACTCGTGCAAATGGACAATGCGAAGTGTGGAATCTTAATTTTGTTGGACTTGAGTGCTGCGTTCGATACAGTGGTGCATAGCTTACTAATAGAAGACTGTAAAGCTATTGGTATTGATGGTAATGCGCTGGAATACCTTCAAAGTTACCTTACTAACAGAACTTATTGTGTGCAAATAAGTAATAAATTCTCAGAGATGAAGCATCTAGAGAGGGGCATCCCTCAAGGGAGTGTTCTTGGACCAATTCTATTCTGTATATATACAATTGCACTATCTAGCATATTAATGAAACATGGAGTGAAATTCAAGCTGTTTGCGGATGACACCCAATTCTATCTGGCACTAAGTGACGTGGTGAATGTTGAGGAGAAGATTAGTGGTTTACTAAAAGACATTGGGAAGTGGATGGAGTCAAAGCAACTGAAATTAAATTAAAATAAAACTGAATGCCTATTAGTAGGCAGACGGGTGAACCTTGAGAGACTGGGCGTGCAAAGCCTCAATATCAATGATAGTGTGATGACTGAGTAGTGTGGTGAAGGATTTGGGAGTCTTGGTTGATAGTGAACTGTCATTTAAAAACCAGATTAATCAAACAGTGCGAATCTCTGCCTATCATCTGAGGAATATTGCTTTTGTGAGAAAATATCTGGATATTAATACAACCAAAATGTTGATCCACAATCATGTAATTAGTAAATTAGACTATTGTAATTCTCTATATTATCGACTACCAAATTACTTGCTACGAAAACTACAACTTATAATGAATAGAGCAGCAAGATTAATAAAGAGTTTACCATTCCGTGCGAGTATAACGCCGGCATTAATTGACCTGCATTGGCTGCCGGTGAAAGTGAGGATCATATTCAAACTGTGTGTTATAGTGTATCAAGCTTTGAACTTTGGAAAGCCGGAATATGTGCGAGACTTATTGGAAGACTTCAATGTTGGCACTGATATGATGCTGAGACATGGCAACGTGCTGCATCAATTGAATGAGCCACGGTGCAATCATGAATTTGGATTTAGGGCCTTCGAAAAGAGTGCACCGAGACTTTATAATAATCTACCAGTTAATGTGAAAAGGTGTGCGAACATAAAGGCCTTTAAAAAGTCACTAAAAACACATTTGTTCAGGGAGTGTTATGACTTAGAAGATGGCACTGTGAGACAAGACTACAAGTGCTAGATGGTTTAACGGGCAGCTGCGACGAGCGTCACATCTAGTGACGGAGCGCGGCTGACAAACTCCACACCAAGTAACAAGTAAGTAAGTAACCACAATTCAGCTTGTCCGTCATCCGTCGTCGTCGTCCGTCCGGAAACTCTTCCTAGACCGTTTGATGGATTTTCACAAAATTTCACAGGTACATTAATTTGGTCAATGCGAAGGTCAGTCAAAAAGAAATTTTCAATTTAACTTAAAGGTTAAGGTCAAAGGTCAAGGTTAAAAATAAGGTAAATATTTCATGTGTCTTAGTTTATACTCAAATTTCTTAATTTTCACTATACAAGTTACTGGTAACCTCGGTATCTTATTGACAAAAGTTTAAATAAATATTCTGAAGGTTAAGGTCAAAGTCAAGATCAAAGGTCAAAGTATTTTGTTTACTAGTATTTCTTATATTAACTGTCAGATTCTCACTAGACTTACCATGTATATTTGGAATACTTAGGCCAAGGTCATACAAGGAACTATACAATTCCAAATGAAAGGTCAAGTTCACAGGTCAAGGTCAAATAAAAGGTCAATATGCTAATTTCTTTACTTTTCATGCAAACTTCACAAAATTTGGTGATATAGTTGCATTTTAAATGAAAAGGATAAATAATAAATTTTGAGACATATCATAAAGGTCAAAGGTGAAGGCCAAATGTGAACGTCAAAGGTCAAGGTCAACTATTCTATAAATATACTGTATATGAAACTAACTGATTGATTTTAATAAAATTAGTCATCCTTATTTTATTTTCCTGGGCAATGTCAATGAACAAAATTTTTTACTCTTACATAAAGATCAAGGTCAAGGTGAAAGGTCAACGTATACTATTTATTTTTAGTTTTTATTCAAATGTCTTCATTTTCACTATACAAGTTACTGGTAACCTTGATATCATATTGCCCAAAGTTTATATAAATATTCTAGAGGGTAAGGTCAAAGTACAAGGTCAAAGGTCAGAATAGGTTTTTACTAGTATTTCTTATACTAACTGTTAGATTATCACTAGGCTTACCATGTATATTCGGAATACCTAGGCCAAGGTCATACAAGAAACAATTCAATTCCATATAAAAGGTCAAGGTCACAGGTCAAGGTCAAATAAAAGGTCAATATGCTATTTTCTTTACTTTTCATGTAAGCTTCACAAAATTTGGTGAGATAGTTGCACTTTAAGTGAAAAAGGAAAATAATACACGTCGAGACATATAAAGGTCAAGATGAAGGTTAAAGGTCAAGGTCAACTATTTTAGGAGTAGAGTTGGTTACTGGAGAGAACATAATAATTCATTCGGGTTCAGTAGTAGTTTATCGAGAGGCCTTCCTTAGGGTTAAGTGCCCCATTAATTACTATTTCCTTTCACCTATGCATAGCCTCCGATAGTGCAGTTGGGATATTGTACATACTAAGATTGGTATGCAGGATTCGAAACTGCATAATAAATCGTAGGCTTGTGCAGTATTCTTTAACTGTCTTCGTGGTGCAGTGCATAGTGTGTTGATTGTCGGTGTGAGCATCCTAGGTTCGAATCCCCGGACTGCCACATGTGATTGTTAATTTCATTAATCGATTTTAGGAGTAGAGTTGGTTACTGGAGTGAACATAATAATTCTAATAATATATATGAAACTAACTAATGGGTTTTAATGAAATTAGGCATGTTTATTTGATTTTCATGGGCAATGTCAATGCAATTTTTTGTTTACTCTTACATAAAGGTCAAGGTCACAGGTCAAGGTCACAGGTCAACTTTTATTATTAAAAAAGATTACTAAAATTTTGGAAAACTGGCTGTGTTATGGCTTAGTACTTAAATATTATATATATCGAATTTCACATAAATATTGTAATAGTTAAGGTCAGAGGTCAGGGTCAAAACAAGAGTATTTGTCATTTTCCCTAAACTCCTCCTAGACTGTTTAATGTATTGTCACCAAATTATACAGGCAAATTCAGTTGGTCAATGCGACGACCATCCAAATATATGTATTTTATTGTAAGTCAAAGGTCAAGGTCACAGTATATGATCACTATCTGTAATCAATAAGTGTTTATATGAATTACACCATATTCATAATGCTAGTTAATACGAACATTGTTGTTAAGCTAACTAAATCCTCAATAAGTAATTCTAAGGTCGAAGGTCAAAGGTCAAGGTTAAAGGTCGAAATATGATTTTTAATAGTATTTCCTATTTAATGTAAGATCCTAATTAGGCATATCACGCATATTCGGAATCCTTAGACCAAGCCAGGTCATACAAGAATAAACATAATTCCAATTGATAGGTCAAGGTCACAGGTCAACGTCAAATATAAGGTCAATATACTATTTTTTTTACTATTCATGTAAGCTTCACAAAATTCGTTGAGGCAGTTGTGCTTTAAGGGAAAATTAAAATGTTAAATTTTCAGACATCATGAAGGTCAAGATGAAAGTCAAAGGTCAAGGTCAACTTTTCCTTTAATACCTCTGAAACTAACTGATGATCTTTAATGAAAGTTGAAACACTTATTTGATTTTCTAGGGTTACACCAAAGCAAACACAAATATAATCCTACATAAAGGTCAAGGTCACAGGCCAAGGTCGAAAGTTAACCTTCATCATAAAATCATGCTCAATTTTCGACAAGCTGACGACTGTTAGTTGCATTTGACTTCGATCTATCTATCTATATGCTCAGGCCCAATCCCCATTTTGGGGGTAGCCGACTCAAGACAGAGCAAGAACAGGGAAAACACAAAAACAACATAAAACAAAAAATAAACACGGATAAAAAACACAAACTCTCACACATCCAGGTCACCCAGGAGAAGACCCAGAGACCAGGGTTACCAAGGTCGCTCCAGCACTCCCCCGGCCCCTGACCACCCGGAGAGGTTCCGATCTCGGCAGGCAGACATGCAGCGGAGCCAAAGCCACAAGCCCTCCCACCACACTTCCAGGCACACCCTTCATATTAATCGTCTCCCCGGGCCAGGCGCCTGATGGACTATTATCTAGTCCAACTTGCGCCCGACCCCTTACTCCAAATGGCCACGTGTTCACTCAACTATTCACAAGCATTCTCCATTCACTCCTGTCCACCACCACTTCCCCTGCCTGATCTATAGTCATTCCTCTATCATCCAAAGCCTTTCTTACACAGTCTCTCCATCTCAATGGGGGTCTTCCTGCCCTTCTATCTCCCCTTGTACCTGACTCACATATTCTCTTTGTAAGCCTTTCATCTCCCATTCGTTCAACATGACCATACCAGCTCAGCACCCTTCTGTCCACTCTGGCTGACAAATGTTCCTGCTGCCCCACTCTCCTACGTATCTCTTCATTCCTCAATCTGTCTCTACGAGTAACTCCACACATACTCCTCAAGCAGCTCATCTCCATCACATCCAGCCCTCTTTTCTCCTTTTTCTTCAGAGCCCATGTCTCAGCCCCATACATCACTGTTGGCACAACAATTCCTTGATACAGTGCACTTTTTACTTTCACTCCGAGATTTTTCGTCTTCCACATACTTCCCATTGCTCCGAAAACCTTCCTTCCTTCACACACTCTCTGTTTTACCTCCACTTCCATACCTCCACTCCTGCTTATCGTTCCTCCTAGATATTTAAAACACTCTACTTGTTCCAATATTTCCCCATCCAGCCTCACATCTAGATTCACCCTATGCTCTCCCCTATTACACACCATTACTTTACTTTTATTGACGTTCACCTTCAGTTTCCTCCTTCCACAAACCACACCAAACTCTTTGACTACCCGCTGCAGTTTCTCATCAGAATCCGCCACCAATGCTGTGTCATCAGCGAACAGCAACTGATTCAACTCCCAATCTCTACCATTCTTTCCTACTAAACCCAATCCTCTTCCCATAGTTCTCCTTTTCACCTCCCTCACCACACCATCCATAAACATATTAAACAGCCATGGTGACATTACACAACCCTGTCGCAAACCTACCTTTACCTCAAACCATTCACTCAACTCACCATTTCCTACTCTCACACATGCTCTACTCCCTTCATAAAAACTCTTAACTGCTTCTAACAAATTTCCTCCTATTTCATAAATCCTTAACACCTTCCACATTGCTTCACGGTCCACACGATCATACGCTTTTTCCAAGTCCATAAAAGCCCAAAATATCTCCTTATGCTTCTCTAAATACTTCTCGCATAACTGTCTTACTGCAAACATCTGATCCACGCACCCTCTTCCCCTCCTAAAACCGCACTGTTCTTCTCCTATTGCAACTTCTGTACACTTTATTATCCTCTCTATCAACACCCTGCCATACAGCTTTCCAACCACTGACAATAAACTAATACCTCTATAACTTGAACACTCCTGCCGATCTCCCTTCCCCTTGTACAACGGCACAATACATGCACTCTTCCAGTCTATTGGTACCCTTGACACAACAAAGCACACGTTGAAAAGTCTCACCAACCAATCTATTATCACATCTCCACCCTTCTTTATACACTCCACAGCAATACCATCCAAACCTTCTGCTTTTCCCGCTCTCATTTGTTTCACTGCTTCTTTCACCTCATTTTCCTCAATCCTTTCATTCATTCCCTGCCACCTGGGTGGCCTGGGTAACCTATCTCCATCCACCTCTGCTTCAATCACTGCTTCTCTTCCATCTCTTGTATTTAACAAAGATTCAAAATACTTGGCATATCTTTTCCTCACTTCAACTGGTTCCACTAGTAATTCTCCATTTTCATCTTTCACTGACTCTTCCCTCTTTTGTCCTCCTTTCCTTACTTTATTTACCTCCTTCCAGAACATCTTCTTTCGTTCTTCAAAATTCTCACTCAGCCTTTGGCCCCACCTTTCGTTTGCATCTTTTTTCGCTTCTCTAATTTTCCGTTTTGCCTCTCTCCTTTTCTCCTTGTACCTCTCCCATACCTCAACACTACCATCCTGTAAAACCCTCTCAAAACACTGTCTCTTCTCCTCAACTGCCTTTCTCACCGTATCATTCCACCACTCGCTTCCCTTCCTGATACCTCTGCCTCCTACTTTCCTTTTGCCGCATACTACCTCTGCACTTGCTTTCACTCCTTCCTTAAACTGTTGCCATTCAACCTCTACTTCTCTCTCTTCCATCCCTCTCACTTCCATCCACTTTTCATTTAGTCTTTCCTTGTACTCCCTCTCTTTTTCACTCTTCTCTAACTCACTAACTTTTATTACCTCTCTTACTTCACGCTTGTCTCTTATTCTCCTGTAACTCTTAACTCTTAGCTTTCCCTCCACCAGGTAATGATCTGACATACCCTCCGCCTCACCTCTCATCACATTCACATCCAGCAGTCTACACAACCTTTCCCTTGTCACCAGCACATAATCCATCAATGCCCTCTCTACAATCTCTCCCCTCACAAGTCTATGCCAGGTGTACTTGTGTATACGCCTTTTTTTGAAGAACGTATTACCTACACTCAATCTACACTCTTCACATACATTTTTCAGTCTTTCTCCACTCTCGTTTACACCATCCACACCAAAACTACCGATGACTCCCTCAACAGGCTCATTTCCTACCCTAGCATTTAGGTCCCCTAAAACTATAACATTTTCATTTTCATCAAACCCTTGTAGACAATCTCTCAAATCCTCCCAGAAACCCTCTACCTCGTCTAACTCTCTTTCACTTCCTGGTCCATACGCACTTACAAAAACCCACCTTTCACCCTTAAACCGCATTCTCACCCACATTAGCCTTGATGACACCTCTTTCCACTCTTTTATAAACTCTCTCAACTCCTCCTTCACAATAATAGCCACTCCTTCTTTCCCCCTGACTCCCTCGTCTACTCCAGACTTTCTACCTATCACGTTTCCAAAATCCACTTCTCCCTCTCCTTTCATCTTTGTTTCATTCAGTGCAAGGACATCATACATCCTTCTTTCAAATAACCTTCCAATATCCTCTCGCTTCTCATTCGTACTACATCCACGCACATTCAAAGCTCCTATTCTTAGGGTCCGGGACCACGAACGCGTTCCCTCGCCCCTATCTCTGTCTCGTTTTTTTGGTAGATTTATTTAAGGGGAGAAGGATACCAGGCCCCCCGCCCCCGAGGGGGCGGGGGTGATATTAATACCTTGGGTGATATTAATACCTTCAGGCCCTTCATAGAGACGTTGGTGAGCAGAGTAACATTGAAGAATGGGCAAGTGTACGAGTACATGTTGTCCTCCACAGATTGAGAGTAGATGTTGGCCCCCCTCGGATAGGCGTAGCTGTCGAAAGTGTAGATGTCGGGTTGGGAAGCCAGAGTTGTGGCGAAGAAGCGAAGGCATTCCAACACCTCCTTGGTAATTTTGGTTAACTCGTCCACCACTCTGTCTGTTCTGAGCAGGGACTCTACGGGAGTTTGGTGCAATCCCGCATTCTCGTCGCCGCCATCATTTTGAGGTGTCCAGTCCTCCGGGAAATCCTCATCAATGTCCACACCGTCCCCAATAATGCCAATATCGACAATAAATTCGTTGATGAAACCTCCTCAGTCGCTACTAGCTATAGCCTTGGTGGTGCATTCGTGCACAAAGTTGCTGTCCGCTAAGATGTCTCTGATGAGTTCGTGGTCGTAGTCTTGGTCTACACACACCACATTCTCTTGAGGTTTGAAGTCGAATTCGAACATCAGGTTACCGTCATAGAGTATGTTGTCTTCATTGTGTTGGATGCACCTCGAGTTGATGGGGAAGGCCAAACCTTTGTGAGATCGGCTCTTGACTTCAGAGTATATGCCATCCCAGGTGGTGGACGTCCCGTCTCTGATAAACTGTGAAGTGAGGTTGGTGTCCCTGCTGACAATGAGTTCGTGTTTTCCTATATCCTTCCGAATTGTGTCGGACAGGTTGTGTAGTATGGTCGACACGTCAACTTCTAGGCATCCTGGATGGTTGTCTCCTTTAACACAGTTGAGGATTTTGGCTTTCAGCATTACATCGGGGTCGAATGTCTCATCAACCTCTTCCACTGCCATGTTTCGGGAGCTGGTGTTGACCCCCGAATACCTCACCTTAAACTAACTGCTGTACACAATTCGGGAGCCTCTTATACCACCAATTTCATGGCCGCACTGTTGATGCTTTTTTTTTAGCCGTTGTGTGAATTAGGTTGGCCGCTCTCGTGGCTCCACTGTCCCTGTTTCGTCGTATAGCCTCCCTCACCAACTTCAACAACGAAGCCCGCCCGTTCCTATCTATCATATCACCATTATACTGCTTCTTTTCCCTATCCACACTCTTCCTGAGAATCTTGAGTAGTATAGCGTCCCAGACCTCCAGTTGTGTGGGGTTGTATTGAATTTGGTGGAGTTGGATGTAGCTCCAGTATTGAGGTAGTACTAGATCGACAAATGTGGACGTGGTATCAAAATCGGCAAAATTTACGCGTTTGGCCACAAAGTTTCTCAAGTACTCATAGGCGTATGTGTCTTGGTCTAATATGGCATGTCTTAGAATTTGGACCTGACGGTTCCAAAAGTCTATATGCTTGAGGAAATTAGTCGTGGTGTACTCGAAAATTAGTTGCAAGAGTCTCACGGTGTAATGTAAGGGGCGTAACGTGTCCGTCTGGTCGTCGCAGAGTCTGAGTCTCTTGGCTGATGTTACGGCGTCTTTGGAGGGTGATTCTTCAGACAGGTTGGCCAGCGCTATTATGAATTTGTACATGAATGTGGGTTCCTGCTTCAGCGTTAAGAGTCTTCCCCGGACCCGGGTTGGGTGTTGGTGTCGTCCAAAACCGACATCCCGTCATCGCACATGTAACTCACCACCGCCAGTTGGGGATTATCGCAACACTGTTGGAATTCTTGTACGCAGTCCCAGTATTCGGTGTCAGTCTCATTAGGGTTTTCGAGTATGAACCTCAACACGTCCTTAGCTATGGCCTCTATGCGATCGTGAGTGACGTCGACCCAAGACTTCCTCGAGAGGTCGGAACAGTATAGGAGCAGTTTATTGTGTAACTGAAATTTGATAAAACATACTCCCTCCATTTTTCGTACCAATGATATTTGGTCGAGCGACCAGAAATGTTTTTGGTAGTTCAATTATTTTTAGTACACACCACTTACTTGACTTGACTACCTCGAGTGATCGGAGAGCTGTGTTTGAAATTTGGTCAGTCTGCGGCTAGATTTTCACATTCAGTTCACTGATTTTAGGTGAATATCACACCCGTTAACTGTAGGAAGGATATGAATGGTATGGCTGGAGAAGTCCAATTTTTCAACACTGAGATGTTAAAATATACCCTCGAACTGATGCTAACCAGATCTTGAGTGATCGGAGACTCTTTATAAATTAGAGACAACTAGAGAAAATGGAGAATATAGAAACTGAAATTTGACAAAACTCACTCCCTTCATTTTTCGTAGCAACGCTATTTGGTCGGGCGACCAGAATAATTTTTGGTAGTTCAAATTTTAGTACACACCACTAGCTACCAGCTCTCGAGTGATCGGAGAGCTGTGTTTGAAATTTGGTCAATCTGAGGCTAGATTTCCACAGTCAGTACACTAGTTTTAGGGGAATATCACACCCGTTAACTGTAGGAAGGATATGGATGGTATGGCTGTAGAAGTCCATATTTTTCAACTCATGAGATGCTAAAATCTAACCTCGGACTGACCAAGTGTTGTAGCAACCCCAAACTGACTATCTAGAGAATCGAGAAACTGAAAGTTGACAAAAACATACTCCCTCCATTTTTCGTACCAACACTACTACCTAGGTCGAGCGACCAGAATAATTGTTTGGTAGTTCAATTTTTGTATCATCAAATCGTGTAGTAGGTAGTAGTGGTGAAAAATAAAGGTTTTGTGTTTTGTCCGAGGTAGTCAGTTTGGATATGCTACAATACTCGGCACTGGAAAGTTTGAAGCTAGATTTTTTGCATCCTGGCTTGTACAGCCATATCATCCATGAGGAAGGCTTTAGCTAACACTCGGAGATTTCTAGACGCTTTGGTCAGTCTGAGGCTAGATTTTCACACTCGGTACACTAGTTTTAGGGGAATATCGCACCCATTAACTGTAGTAAGGTTACGGATTGGTGTGGCTGTAGAAGCCCACATTCTCAACTCTGATATGCTAAAATCTAGTCTCAAACTGACCGAGTGTTGTAGCGTTCCTAAACTGACTACCTAGATATTCGAGAAACTGAAAGCTGTGTATTTAGGGAATTATCGTATAATAATAAATCATGCTACAATTAACTTTATATTTCCCCTAAAACAAATTATGTATATGTTTTGCCCCACCCTTTTCAGGCGACAGTCAACTAGTGTACCCTTGGATGATGGGACTCTATCAGTTCCAGACTGTGGATCTCTGTCCGCAGTGCTGATAGGATCCATTAGTGAGGTGATTACAATTCAGGAGGAGTCTACAAGTCAGGAGGACCATACACCATCTGCATCAAAACACGGATCTTCCTTTCTAGCCTGTGGATCTCGGTCCGCAGTGCTGCAAGGATCCTTTAGCGATGTGAAAACACTTCCGGAGGACAATGTGTAAGTGTATTACTTTTACTTACATTTAATTTAAATATATACAATAATATTATTATATATTATTGCAGTGTGAATAATACATTGATACAGAAACTTTACATTTCTATTATTTTTATTTAGCAAAATGTACAAATAATTACTCGAATTGGGGTCTGAGAGGTGAGAGACACAAGGTAATATAATTGTGTCAGTTAATCCACATGCCAGGGGGGTATTGCATTAAAAATCCTACCTTACCTCATATATCCCTGTAAGACCATTTGCCAGATAAAGGGTTAAATTTGTTTCAGGAGAAATATAATGAGAATACTAACTGTAGGCATTTCTATCTTCTTTCAGGCTACAGTTAAGTAATGTACCCTTGGATGATGGGACTCGGTCATTTCCTGACTGTGGATCTCTGTCCGCAGTGCTACAAGGATCCGGTAGCGAGGTGACTACAATTCAGGAGTACCGTACGTCATCTGCATCAAAACACGGATCTTCAGTTCCAGGCTGTGGATCTCGGTCTGTAGTTCTGCACGGATCCGTTAGCGAGGTGACAACACTTCAGGAGGACAATGTGTAAGTTATATATTTATTACTTACAATTAATTGAAATCTATATAATTGCAATACTATTATTAATATTATTATAGTGTGATTAATATTTGGAAATAATAATAATAATAATATATATTGTTTTTTTACTCCTCAGGTATGAATCAACCTTGTCAGTTTCGGTCTGTGGATCAAGGTCTGCGGATCTCCAGGGGTCCATTAGTGAGGCAACGACTCTTATGGATGAGCAAGGGCCTTTTTCGCCAGTTACACCAACCATCATAGAAAGTGCAGGATCACAGATGCAGATGAACCAAGCAGCCCTGGAGGGGTCGATCAGAGAAGCATCGACAATTTTCATCGTCAAGAAGACTTCAAAATTGATAAATCATGGATCTGTCAACACTTTCAAATTGCCATCATTGCCAATTCAAACGATTCCGGCTATATATGAGGATGTGAAGCATTTAATGGGTAAATTCCCCTGAAAAGGTATAGGGAGACGGGAAATTGATTGGAGTGTAATGAAACTCTACCTAGAAAGAAAGAACTCGAATTTTGGTAGATTCAAAACGACTGAAATACAACGACCATACAAATCAAGTCGGGAGGAGAACAATAATAAACAAAACAATTAAATTTGGTATTGGGACACGGCAAACCAAACGCAAATATTAGTATTTAACGGGGTAACGGGTAAATGGCCTTACAGGGATGTTTGAAGTAAGATTGGCAAAATTGTCTCCCCTCTCCGACCCTATATTCATTAATTATTTGTACATGTTTTGCCAAATAAGAGTAATAAAATTAATAATAAATATGTACTACCCTATATACTAATATACAATATATCTATATTTCTTGTTTGTGTAACTATCCACGTAGATGTATTTATTTATAGGAAAAACCACAGACGGTCCAGTATTTCACTCTAAAAATATATTGTTAAAATATTTCACACTACAGCAAAGTCTCTTTTTTTTGAATAGCGGAATAATTTTAGGGTTAAATTTGGAGTCCTCTGCCGAGGGTTGTTAGGAGGCCTCTCGAATAGAAATCTATCCAATAGTCATGAAGGCTGACATCGAGAAATGTTCGTGAGTGTCTGCCCCCCCCCCCCCCCCCCCCCAAAAAAAAACACCTCTCTCGAAAAACAATAATGTTGAATTGTTCAAATATTTCATAAGAGGTTAATCCCCCCAAATTCACCTTCTCTCAAAAAAATATTGTTCAGAATTTTCACAACAGGAAATTAATATCGTTCACATTTTTCATAGGAGGTTAATTTTTCGGAGAGATACTCTCGAATATTTCTCGACGTCGCTTTCCTGGCAATCTGATACATTTCGATTCGAGGGTCCTCCAATGACCCTCAGCATTCTAGAAAATATTCAGAAACACCTCGGCAGAGAACTCTCATTTGTTTTTATTAAAATAAACAAAATATAGAACTTTATTTTATCCCTTTAGAGAGCAAATGGTCTTGCAGGGATATTTGAGGTAAGGTTTGAATTTGAATGCAATAACTCTTTGGCATGTGGACCAACTGGCAAAATTGTATTACCATGTGCCTCCGGCCATATTCGACCCTATATCAATTAATTATTTGTAAATGTTGCCTAATAAGACAAATAAAATTTTACTACTCGAGTCCTTGTTGTTGTAACTTTCCACATAGATGTACTTATTTATAGGAAAATCCACAGACGATGCAGTATAAGGTGTTATGAAACGAGATAGGGTACCACATCGAGAAAATTGGAGAGTGGTTCTCCGAAATATTTACCTCTCTCTGGAAAAAAATATTGTTGACACTTTTTCACATCACAGCGAAGTCTCGTTTTTGAATAGCGGAATATGATTTTGTGGGTTAATTAGAGTCCTCTGCCTTGGGTCGTTGGGAGGCCTCTCGAATAGAAATCTATCCGATCGCCACGAAGGCCTACATCGAGAAATGTTCGAGAGTGTCACCCCCAACAATTTAGCTTTAGTGCCAATCTGGAAAAAAATTGGGCTGTTTTAAGTATAGGGATGCTCAGTGGATCAATCTGTCCGGAGTTAAATTCTCGGGGAACACTATCTACAATGTTCCCTAATATAAGTATTATGGACAAGCCAGTTGCAAGATGGTGTTTCCTAAGGAATTATCCTATCCATAAAACAGGCAGAAATTGAGCAAGCTTTACCAAAACTTTGCAATGAAATTATAATTTGATTCTGATTTCCAATATGCATTCAAAAAATGAATAGCTCAAATATTTTAATGACTATGCCCAAATTAAGCATAAATATCCCGTCCGTACTCCTTACGGACTGACCTGAGTCAGGTAATATTCCCTAAACATCTCTAACATTGGTTCACAGCCAACTGCTGAAGCGGTGGGAGATAATATTCATTCCATTCATTTTTTATTTTCATATCGTCCTGACATCCCAACACCAGCTGGTATATATATATGTGGGACCCTTGCTCCAGTTCCGTAGCCCAAATAGCTAGCTTTTTAACACATTCTTTGAAGAAGAGACGTCTATTTTCCACAGTGTCTCTTTCTAACCCGTTTGCGAAATGTATATCATTCGATGATACCACATCATACTGACCAACTTCATTATGTTCAATGGGGCCACCAATCACAAACTGAGTAACGAGTGTAACTAGTTTAGGTGAACCACTGTAAGGGACCCTCACTCGGGGAATGATGTCTCCGGGAGACATTCTATCATCGCGTACGGCTCTAGATAGATTGCGTCTCTCTCTCTGTACACATAAGCATAGGGGCATAGAGCTGCTAAATCAAAGGCGAGCACGAATAAATCACACCCAATAGCGATCACTCCAAAAACAATAACCGAGGCAGGTGAATTACACAGATCATCGCACGCCAACCCCTCAAGATTGAGGAGCGACCAATTGTCCATCTACAATATCGCTCCGCCTGGACTAGAATACACAACATATACACAACACTGCTCCCCCACCCTAACCCAGTCTCTCAAACAACTTCTAACCCGTGCTCCGCACATACAGGGCTGCCCCCCTCCCCCCTCCCCCCCATTCAGTGTGGGAGGGAGGGAGAAGACATGTCGAAATATGTCGCTCTGACTGTGTAACTTTGGGTTCTTCTTCCTGACCGCTCCTGCGGAAGAATTCTGGGTCTGACATATGTTTTAGTCAGTTGACAAAAATATAGCCAGTTAGGAAATAAAAACAACTATTACATTATCTTTGTTGTATTGAAAATCATTAATTGTTTACACATTTTTGTTTTTTTTTCCACCTGGAAGCTTCTCTGTAATGTCAGCGACGACGTAGTCGAATATGGGAAGAGTTTTTGGGCTACATTGGACTCTTTATATTGAAATATCATCTTCGACGACGCTGGTCATTGTTCCTCTCAGAGCAACGAACGCAGACCTCGCAGGTAGACCAATCTTTCGGTAACTTGAGTGAGAGGAAACAATGACCAGCGTCGTTGTCATGCGACAGACATCGATAAATCTTGGAGAAATGTGCGATGGCGTACCTCACCGTAAATCTTTTCTCTCTCTAAAATCTCTCTTCTTTCCAAAAAAAATAGTGTTCAAATTTTTCACATCTCGCAGGTACACCAATCCATAGAGTACACATGACCTGGAGGCAAAAGCGTGAATTAATAGGAGCGAGGATAGTCAATATAATGTCTTTGTGGGGACCCTCCCCTCCCATTGTGATCGTGCTGCCATCTCTCGAACGTGCGGATCCCTATTTACAGATGTGTGGCGTCTTCTTTCACCTATAGGTCTTCTTATGTACTCTATGGACCAATCTCTGGGCAGAGATACTCTACGACGTACTATACGAAGCATGACCTAGGTGTAAACGACACACTATATGAATCATTGGGGGAGGTAAATTTGCCTGTGAGACGCCCTCGAACATTTCCTCAGCCGTCATCGAAAAATGATGGAGAGTCGCACTTCGAAAAATTTATCTCTCACGAAAAAACATATGTTCGTGTATTTTCACACAAACATTTAGACGATCTTCTGCTGTCCAACGTGAGTTGGTGGGCTTTGGGAGCGATCGGAAATACTTCGATTCGAGAGCTCCGACAACCCCAGGCAGACGACTCACCAACAATAAAATCTGCTATTCGACTTGAGTTGGTGGTGAACCTTTTTTGAGGCGGGGGAGGGTCTAAATTTGTGTGTGTGAAATCTTTTGTGGACAAATTACGAACAATTTTTTTTTTCTCGAGAAAGCTAAATTGTTCGAAGAGTGACTCTCCATCATTTCTCAATGACGGCTGAGGCAATGTTCAAAGGCGTTTCACAGGAAAATGTACCTCCCCCAATTCTTCGTTTAGTGTGTCGGTCATCTAATCAATGCTTCGTATATTACGTTGTGTACAACCTAGGTCAAGCTTTGTATGTGAAAAAGTTTCCACAAATATTCTTGCAAATGGCCTGTCCGTAATACTAATTGCTGCAGTATGGCGGAACCCTTACTTGGGGTACCAGAGGTTAGAGACTTCTTAGGGAAAGTCATCCTGCAACTGTCCTGTCCGTAATGTGAATAGAGACTTAAATTATTGGCTCTCCATGCGCAGAAAATTCTGTATATCATTTTTTTCGAGAATGGCAGGGTACCGTCTAGTCAATAGTGCGTCTTCCATTAGGGTACGGTGCCGTCTATTGTTTCGTTCACCTGGCAGGGTATCATCTAGTGTTTCGTTCATCTGGACAGGGTACCGTCGAGTGCTTCGTTCATCTGGACAGGTCTAGGTGCTTCGCCCATCTTGACTGGGTACTGTCTTGTGCTTCGTTCCTAAGGGTATCGTCTAGTGCTTCGTTCATCTGTACAGGGTACCGGCTAGTGCTTTGAGTAAATGCGAGATATTCTTAGGTAACAGTGCTTAACCGCGGGTCAGTCAGTAATTAGCCTTTGGACAGGAGGCCCGTACCTAGCAACGAGGATACATCTTCGAGGTGTTCCACTCGTCCACCGTAGTGAAAATTTCCACCGCCGGCTCTCTTTCTCTCTCGCGATTACGGCCGCCGAACAGAGTTTTGTTGTAAGTATATATATATACTATATATGCGTATTTGGTCGTACTATGCTTTATCTTGCACATAGAAGTGTATAGATCTTGTATCATGTCGCGCTTGAACCTGCTCATAGGAGTGTATAAAATCTGAATCCTATATTTCAATATATGAAATATAACTTACATAACTTACATTTCTAAAAAGTGAAAAATGGTGCGCAAATATATTTAAACTATTGTTTAACTAGTGGATATTTAATCCATCACATCTTCTTGTTTTCATTCCTTACCGAGTTCTGTAATATTTCATACGATTACCTAATATAGGTAACACTTATAGGTTGTGTTAGTTTGCTTAAGGTTAGGTCAGGGGAGTTGCAGAACTTCTAGATTATTAACCGGCGACTACAACGGCCCCTGAACAACCGCCAAGCCATGATTCCGCTGGCACAAACTTTAACCCGGCAAACAATGTTAGGAAATAATTTACTAAGAAAAAAAAACTTCAGAATAAAACTGAACGAAAAAAAAACAGTTAATTTGAAGGATTTCAAAACTAGGTTACATTAAGAAAATATCAATCAATCAAACTTCCATAATTCAAATCAAAAGAAACTCGAAAAAAAAAATCATGAACGAGTGTATTTCGGTAGAGTCCACAATTTGGACAAAAAGATGTTAATTAAAACCCGAAAATTAAATTTTTACAAACTCGCACTCAATTTAAGCAAATATTATCGGCAATGTGTTAACAGAAGAAACAATATAGGCCTACTATCGAGCGAAAGAAAAACAATTAAGATGGAAATGATAAACTCGTTAGAAATTCACAAAATATGTTAAGAAAAATTAAAATCACACTGTACGTACAAGAAAGATGTTAAAATGACGCACTTATAAGAAAAACAAACACAATTACAACTACCTTCGCACCCATGAGCGAGAAGAGATACAGAGGTCGATACAGCCAAAACCTTGGAGGCCGCACGAACCCACTCGTAAATTTATTGTAATTAAAATAATTAACAAGAAATGAACGCTAAATTCACTTTAAAACCTCAGATGAATTAAACACTAAATTAACTCAACCGCTTAGATCAACATGCGGGTTTAAGAAACTTAAGAAAAATTAATGAATATTACTGACTTGGGAAATTAACCCCTATAAAGTCTTAAAAACAATGGTATCACTTAGGAATAACAATTTAATAATAACATCTGGGAATTACCGCAACCCGCACACACTTCTACACACTGCAAAGGTGACAGGAAGAATGAATGAGTGAGTTTGCCCACCCTATCCCGAGGTCCCAGTATGACATGATCCATATGAGAATATAGATATGAAATGACATGATGAGAAATTGGAGTTTCGACTGAACGACATGATAAAGTGACCTCCATGTCACTGACGATTTGACATGTGTTAGAAAACACGCAATATCTAGGAAAACTCGTTGTATGAGACATGTTTAGATAAATGAATTTATCTCGCTAGACATGCGGGAAATAATTGACCATAATATAATTATAGATGTTTGATATTCACTGTACACAC
>JBAKBP010019692.1:0-42500 GCA_037953745.1 Lithodes maja
CTGTAGCCTTTTAATGGGATAGACGTCCTTTCTAAGCTGAATAAAATCGTCTAATAGTAGCCAGAATATAATGAAAAGGACGTCACCGGTTCTGAACGGGATCCAAGTAACTAAGGCACATCAAGCACACCTGTAACTGTATTTATAGAGGACAACATATCTTCAAAAACAATATCCTAGGAATACTCGTTGTGAATGGGCCTTATTGTAGATGTACAGTACAGTACCTAAATGCAAGACTCCAAACGGGTGTAGAGTATTAAATGGTGAGACGTATTATTGGGCACGGTGTTAACAGAGAGACCAGCTTCTCTGAAACACCTATTGTGCTGATAGGAGAGAGAGAGAGAGAGAGAGAGAGAGAGAGAGAGAGAGAAGAGAGAGAGAGAGAGAGCGCGTGTGTGTATGTATGTAAGAGTGAGAGATGGGGGGGAATAACTATTTAAAAAAAATATATATATGGGAGAGAGAGTGTGTGTGTGTGTGTGAGTATGTTTGTGTGGGTGTGTGTTAGAGTGAGAAAGGGGGGTATAACTGTATGAACAAAAGACAGATATGAGAGAGAGAGAGAGAGAAAGAGAAAGAGAGAGAGAGAGTGTGTGTGGGTGTGTAAGAGTGAGAGAGGGGGGTATAACTATGAAAAAAAGACAAAAATATGAGAGAGAGAGAGAGAGAGAGAGAGAGAGAGAGAGAGAGAGAGAGAGAGAGAGAGAGAGACTATATTATAAAGTTTGTCTCTGGTTGTATAGAACACAGATTTGACCAGCAGCTGTGTTACTATATGTTTCTTTTAAAAATACCCCAATAATATAATACCAACTCCTGCCTCTCTTCATTAAGGGGAGATGGCCCGGTTTTCTGGTCCCCCTTCTTCCTCATGTTTAGCTCCATTGGTTTGCAGATTATAAGACGTTCGGCCCATTAGTTTGGCGATTTTACGATCTTTTGCCTCATTTCTTTGTCAATTTTTTAGACTTTTTCGTGTCATTTAGGTTTCTATTTTTTCCTGGCGAGCGACATTTTTCTTTCGAAAAATGTACACATTTATCTTGAAAGAGGGTCCCTGGGCGGGTGATTTTTAAGCTTGATGGAGGTCTAGGGAGGAAACTAATAACATAATAAAAACAAATATACATACATGATCAAATTAATACGACCCATCTCCCCCTAATAGCAACCTAGACCCTATGGTATATATATATATATATATATATATATATATATATATATATATATATAATGTTTGTTTTATTGATTTATTTAGTGTGTGTGTGTGTGTGTGTGTGTGTGTGTGTGTACACATTGTTGTTAATTAACACAAATCAATAACAATAAAGCAGTATTGCAATATACATACACAGTTGCATCGTAATCTAATGCTATTATACATGTACATAGAATATGTACAATGCTTCAAGTCAAACTAACGGACTTTCTTTCTGCAGACGTCACTTTACCCCTGTACAAAATAATTACTAAACTTAAAAATGCATTTCATTAAGAGAAGATAGCTTGTTGTATGGATTCCTAAAGTTGTATATAATTGATCTCGAAGTGTATAATTATGCGAACAATGCAGACAAACTGTATATGCGAACAATGCAGACAAAGGAGAAGAAATAATAATCTATCTATTGCCGGACGCCGTGATCCCCGACGGGTGGCCACGAACGAAACGGCCCCATGCACCTCTGTCCCCAGCCAGTCGACGCCCCTCCTCCCATCCAGCAGCGCCTTCACTCATATACTTCCTCACTCCATCCTTCCACCTCTCACTCAGTTTACCTCTCCCTCTGTGTCCTTCAACCTCACTCTCGTACACTCTCTTAGTCATTCTCTCGCTTCTCATACGTTCCACATGGCCGAACCATCTCAAGGTGTTCCTTTTCACACTATCCAGCACCACACTTTCCACACCATACCTCTCTATAATATACAGTGAAGAAGATACCGATTCCTAAACTAGCCTTCCAATATAACTACTTGCATACCAACGTTGCTTTCAATATTGCAATTTGAATACTGTGAGCGAAGCAATCAGAAGCTAAGATGGATCAACATGGATACATAAAAACTGAATATGGTGAAACTATCTGCACTTTACTCTAAGGCACATCCTTTAAAGAAAATACCTGATGCCAACTCAGTGATACTAATCCGGGTTTGATTAGATTTCGGTAAGCTTTAATGAGGGATCGATTACATCATATCAACATTAACACAAAACACATAACAAATTAATAATTAATTTGTCATACATACGCAAACTTTAGAGACCAATATCTCCGCACGAAATGTGGTTCCGGTTGTATGTCCTAATGTCGGCGCTCCAGGCAGCCCTGTTCAGAGCTGCCTCATTTGACAGGATTTATATTCAAGATTTGACCGTAAGGTCTGATCTCACGTCATTCTTGGTCTACCTCTTGGTGCAGCTCCCTCCACGTCACGTTCTCATACGAATTATAACCTACTCGCTGTCAAAAGTGTATTGGATTCTTATCAGTACTATACGTATTTAACTACTCATTAACTAAAATCTGATATATACTTTTAGAATAATGTTCATCTTACATAATTATATGGTCTGCATTGCAAAGTATACATTCGGAATGTAATAGTATGAAGTTGTTTTGTAGTTTCCGAAAAGTCTAAGGGAGCCCACCTTGCTCTCTTTTTTTTCTCTTTCTCTCCCTCTCTCTTTGGCTTGTACCCATTCGGCCCCATTCAGCCTACTGTTTTAAGACGTTTACCCCCATCCAGGTGTCAATATTTTCCTGGCGAGCGGTAGCGAGCCAGCATATATATATTTTGTTTTGACAGCAAGCTAAATTTGTACATTTTTCGATAGAAAAAATGTCTCGGGCGAAGCCGGATTTCTCCATACAATGCTGGCTCGCTATCGCTCGGCAGGAAGAAATCTACACCTGGATGGGGATAAACGTCTTAAAACAGTTGGCTGAATGGGGCCGAATGGATACAAACCAGGGAAAGAGAGAAAAGGAGAGAAAGATAAAAAAACAAAAACAAACGGTGAATAGTATTATAAACGAAAGCTGTATGAGGAATATAGTAGAGTCATTTTCAGAGCTTCCGTGACCGTGTTTAGGATACCAAAGTTTCTCAGTGGATTTAACAACATCATATTTGTGAGTGAGAGCAGTGGAAATGAATTACTTAAGGAGTGCGTGCGGAGTTACATGGAGGATAGACAGACTAATGAGGAAGTAAGAAGGAGGTGTGGTGTGGAGGTAGATGTGCTGGAAAGTGTGAAAAGGAACAACTTGAGATGGTTCGGCCATATGGAACGTATGGAAAGCGAGAGAATGACTAAGAGGGTGTACGAGAGCGAGGTGGAGGGACAGAGGGGGAGAGGTAGACCGAATATGAGGTGGAAGGATGGAGTGAGGAACTACATGAACGAAGGCGGTGCTGGTTGGGGGGAAGGGGCGTCGACTGACTGGGGACAGAGGTGCATGGGGGCGGTTCGTTCGTGGCCACCCTTCGGGGATCACGGCGTCAGGCAATAGATAGATAGATAGATAGATATTTGTCTTAGATGTTGAGGTTAATGGGACTCTTAAATCATGAATTATGCCATCCCATTGATTTTCTTAATTATTTTCTTATTTTCTTAATTATTTGGTAATTATGCCATCCCATTGGTTTTCTGACACCAAAATTAGTGGGAATAGACACCAAAATTGTCATTTTTGGCCATTCACTTCAAGAAATAGAACTTTATAATTGTTTTAAGATGACGGCGGCGGCCATTTTGAAAAACGTCTAAAATAACAACTTTCCCGACTTTTTTGGTGAGGTGTATGGGGGGCTTATTTTGTTTAGCATCAGTTGCCCTTGTTAAATTCACTGAGAAACTTTGGTATCCTAAACACGGTCACGGAAGCTCTGAAAATGACTACTATTATGTGTGTGTAGCCCCACTTTATCACAGGATCAGTTACACCATCTACGCTACTAACTTGTCTTAAATGGAATTCATATAATAAAGTGTATAGACGAGGAAGCCTTCATTACAACCTATTAACCACTTCTGGACCAGTGATGTACTTTTCATTACATTCTGGTAACCTATTACACGATTCTGTTCAGCTTAGGAAGGATGTCTAATGCATAAAAGGCGACAGACGATCTCGATTCATCTTTTTAGCTACACTATATTCTTCCTAAGCTTCATAAAATCGTCTAAATGTAGCGGAAATCAAATAAGAAGGACATCGTCGGTACAGGAGGGGTTAAGGGGAGGTTTTTAGTTTGTTTTCTACTCCTCCAGCAATCTTAAAATTTCACCCCCTTGACCCTCTTTCAAGATAAATTTGTACATTTTTCGGTAGAAAAATGTCCCGGCTGAAAGCCGGTTCCTCTTATATTACAGGCTCGCTATCGCTCGCCAGGATAAAATCGACACCTAAATGGCACGAAAGGTTTTAAAATTGACAGAAATGGGTCGAAAGTTCTTAAAATCATCAAAATAATGGGGCAAACGTCTTAAAATTAGAAAAACAATGGGGCTAAACATGAGGGAGAAAGGAGTCAAGAAAAAAAGCCCTCAAGTGGAGATCTCCCCTTAACCCCTTCTGTACCGGCGACGTCTTTTTGTGTTCTTATTCCAGCGACTGTCGGTGTAGACGATTTGACGAAGCTTCGGAAGGATATAATTATGGTACAGCTAAAGGGATACGTTGAGATAATCAGTATATACCTTTTAATGGGTGGACGTCCTTCCTAAGCTGAATAAACTCGACTAATAGTAACCGGAATCCAATTAAAAAAAAAAAAAATGTCACCGGTACTGTAAGGGTTAAGGGGAGATCTCCACTTGAGGGATTTTTTTCTTGACCCCTTTCTCCCTCATGTTTAGCCCCATTGCTTTTGATATTATAAAATGTTTGCCCCATTAGTTTAGCGATTTTAAGAACTTTTACCCCATATTAAGACCTTTCGTGCCATTTAGGTGTCGATTTTATCCTGGCGAGCGATAGCGAGCCTGTAATTTAAGAGGAACCGGCCTTCGGCCGGGAAATTTGTCTACTGAAAAATGTACAAATTTATCTTGAAAGGGACTCAAGGGGGTGTAATTTTAAGGTTGATGGAGGTCTAGGGAACAAACTAAATACCTCCCCTTAAGTGTAGGGCATAATATACTATCTACGGTTTAATATAATTATCGGGTGACTCTTAATTGACATTTGAAATAGTTATTCTATATCGACATCATCGCATATACCACATCACACTTACAGTAAGTAGTCTATATATTATACAAACTTATATCTACAGTATATGTATAGGCTGTTCGTTATTGCTAGGCCAAACATCTTGACCACTAACCTCTATGGCTATAAAAGGACCTAAAGTAATCGACCCAATATTTCTAGCATTTTGGAAAGAGTTAGCGCGGGAATAGATGGGGAAATGTATAGCCCATTTAAGTTACGGAGGTTAGGGGTCATGATTTTTGGCTTACTTATAACGAACAGACTATAATAGTCATGGCAGGAATGTTTAGTGAAATCTATATATGTATGTATGTATGTATGTATGCACTGTATATACTGAGGCACATACCCCATTGCTGGGGGTGGCCGACACGAGACAGAGACCGAACAGAAACCTGTAAAGTTCCAATTCTTAAGGATTGGGACCACTTTCGCGTTCCCTCGCCACTCTCTCTGTCTTGCTAAGTAGAATAATTTTACAAGGGGAGGAGGATTCCTAGCCTCCTGCTCCTAGTGAAATCTAGTATTGGTTATTGGCAAAAAAAAATCCTATAGGGAAATTATGAAAAGGAATGTATTATTACTAGTCAATTGGCAGTATAATATATATATATATATATATATATATATATATATATATATATATATATATATATATATTATATATATAGATATATAACCGTAATGGAAATGTTAATGTTATTTTTACTCCTGTTATCCCAATTATCTATGGAAAATATCAGTTAATCGTGCTATAACTATTTGGCTTATATTTTTTATTCGTGACATTAGCTTGCTTTTTGTGGGCGAACAGTTATATGTGCTCTTCTTGTGTCTTCTCTTTTCCTTTCTTGTCTCTCTTGCTGATCCTCCCTACCTCTTGTGGGAGTAATTGCTGGCTACTTAATGTATAACCTAAGCGAGACGAATATTGAATAGGTGCCTTGAAGTGCTAGGTACAGAAAGGTACATTAAATTTATCAACTACATGATATTGTAAAGTACGTGTTTAAAAAATATTTATCGTATCTAGGTTTATCAAGATTATTGATATATCACAGTTATGTATTCTATCAGTAATATAATGTATATGGTATTTCCTAGTAATGTATATGGTATTTCCTAGTAATGTATATGGTATTTCCTAGTAATGTATATGGTATTTCCTAGTAATGTATATGGTATTTCCTAGTAATGTATATGGTATTTCCTAGTAATGTATATGGTATTTCCTAGTAATGTATATGGTATTTCCTAGTAATGTATATGGTATTTCCTAGTAATGTATATGGTATTTCCTAGTAATGTATATGGTATTTCCTAGTAATGTATATGGTATTTCCTAGTAATGTATATGGTATTTCCTAGTAATGTATATGGTATTTCCTAGTAATGTATATGGTATTTCCTAGTAATTATACTAGGAAAACATTTGTTTATAATATGTATTGACCTGTATTTAGTTTCCGTTCCATATTGTATTTTAAATATTCTTTGACAACTGTTTACTTGGAACACTTACATACATTATAACAATATAAAGTTTATATAACAAAATCGATAAGTAAATTTCCCTTTCTAAATCATAGCTATTACTTTGTGATGATACAATCACATGATCTATGGTCAATCTTGCCTTTTGTCTCCTTCGTACACACACAGAAAAGTCGTAACAATGTAGCACTCTGTAATATTACATGGAATATTTGTCCTCCTTGAGTAATGTACTTAAGTAAGTTAGATGCACGTAAAGTTCAGTTAATTGTTGTTCTATTTTGAAGAAGGAAATCCATTTGTAAACAATCGTGTTTTGCCGGACTTAATTTATTTATCTTAAACCATAAACTTTTTCCAAAATTATTTAATCCAGGCAAGTTAAATGCGATGCTAATGCAAAAAAAAAAAAAAAAAAAAAAAAAAAAAAACGGCACAGAGCACAGGCTTCCTTACAGGCAGTGAAGTATGATATTGATAGAGTAAATCTTATCTCTTTCAGACCAAGATAATCCAGAAATCTATTGATTTCGGGCTAGGTAATCTGATCTTGACCTCTTCCGAAAGAGAGAGTTAATTGTCGAGACACCCAATATTTAATTTGGATTGCCATCCCTAGCTTTCACCGTGAGCTCGGGTGTCCTATTATACTCCCACCTTCTAAATTTTCACAACCTCACAACGCAACAACCAGACGACATAGCGATGTCCAGTCAATGCCAGAATCAAGAAAACAGTAGTTACTAAATTTTCCAACTTAGATAATCTTTCTACTTATTATCATTGCTAAGCTATTAAGGTCATAAGGCCATATGGGCCGATTCTGGGGGTATGGAGCGTAAGAGGACAGCCGAGTTGGAGGGGATAAGATTATTATATTGAACGATTACTGTTTTAGTTTGATTGTTTTGCAAGTTTTACATTTTAATTACACTTCTAGACAGTCTCTCATCCTTATTATTCTGTAAGAGAGGGACTTTACTGACCAATAAGAAGCCATATATTCTGAAAGAGAGAGGCTTTACTGAAGACGAGGAAGCCGTGCGTAAGACAAGCACATCAACACGCCGCCTCCTCCACCGACAGGGCTGACAGAGACGCTCTTGTGGAGGTGGTGCGAGGGGTGGAGGGGCGGGAGGAGGAAGGGGAGGAAGAGGGGGCCGAATCAGAGAGAGGAGGGGTCGGCCCAAAGTCACCAGGGGGCCGTGTTCGTTTACTTAAGCCATTGGAAGACCGGCAATCCAGTTGAGAGTTTGACAGAGACATAGCCAGATTGTGGTGTTGTTGGAAGCGAGCGAGGGAGGCGGGGGATTGCCGACCGTCCAATTGGGAGTTGGATACAGACAAAACCAGGTCCTTGTGGTGTTGCTGTTGGAAGCGAGCGAGGGAGGCGGGGGATTGGGAGCGTGAGGGAGTAAGGTGGGAGTGAGCGAAGGAGAGTTGGTTAGAGAGGGAGAACTCGTCCGTGCTGGCCGAGTTGGAGATCATCACAGAGCCGAAGATGTTTGTACCGCGGGGCCTGGCGGGGGGCGGCGACCCACACCAACTACACACGCGCGTCCGCATGGCCTCCAGGATCTTCGGCTTCAGGATGAATATCAGGAAGATGATAAAGCCCTGTGGGATAATGCAAAGTATTAGATAATATACTTTAAAGGGACGTTATATTATTTATTAGCTTGTTTTTTTTGTATTGTTACCGGTACATATATTTGTTTTCGTTTGTTCCCTAGACCTCTATCAAGCTTTAAAAAAACATAGAGCCCCTCTCAAGATAAATTTGTAAATTTTTCAGTATAAAAATGTCACGGCCGAAGGCCGATTCCTTTTAAAATTACAGGCTCGCTATCGCTTGCCAGAATAAAAATAGACACATAAATGGCACGAAAGGGGACTTAATTGATAGACGTCCTTCCTAAGCAGAATAAAATCATTTAATAGCGTCCAGAGTATGCTGAAAAATGGGTCACCGGTACTGAATGGGTGAATGAACTTACCTGGAAACAGTTGAAGACGTCCGAAATATACCAGACAGTGCTTGGTCCCAGCTGGAAGGATATGATCTCCGCCAGCCAACTAATACCCATCACCAGGAACAGCTGAGAAAGGAGAAACAGAGTTGGACCTTATTTTATCTCCACCTTGAAGCAGAGTTTGATACTATTATTTCACCTTAAAGCAGAGTTCGAACTTACTATACCCCCCCCCCCCTTAAAGCAGAGTTCAAGCTTATAATCCCACCTTGAAGTAGAGTTGAATCTTATAATCCCATCTTGAAGCAGAGTTGAAGCTTATATTCCCACATTGAGGCATAGTTTGGTATGTTTATTTCACCTTAAAGCAGAGTTCGAACTTGCTATTATCCCCCCCTTACAGCAGAGTTCAAGCTTATATTCCCACCTTGAAGCATAGTTTGAGCCGCTGCCGCCCCTGCCGCTGTACCGTGCCCTTGTGACTCTGCTGCACCGTCACCAGCAGGGAGCGCACCGTCAGGAGGAAGAACACCAGGTCCGCCAGCAGGAGCACCGCCACGGGACCCAGGAAGTAAGCCCACTTGGCTCCGTTGTTGTGGCTCACGGAATCTTGTGGGGTCAAAGGGGAAATTAGTGGTTGTTTTTAGTTTCATTTGTCAGTTTAAAAGATCAAGGGTTGAATGCTGATTGTTTGTAGTGTATTCCGTTAGTTTAACCCATCCAGTAGCAGTGACAGCTGAGGGCCGTCAGTTGAACAATTACGCGCCAGTACCAGCGACGGCTCTCGTCCGTCAGTATTATGCTGCCCTTGTTCTTGCTAATATCGAGCAGGAACCGCTAACACTACTTGGAGGCACTGCTGTGAGGAGTTGTCAACACTTCTCATCCTCCCCCTCAGCTACTCAAGCCAACTGAGTCAGTCACCCACCAACTCTTGAGCTGGGAGGGTGTAGTTTCGTCGCTTGTGAATCATTTTTGCCACAATGGCTGGTAGTTTGAGGATATATTTGATCTAATATGCTATGGTACAGTAGGGGTTACAGAACAGGTGAGTGGGGGAATGGTAAAGGTGGAGGGCCTTCAGGAGCCGGTGCGGGAAAACATAGAACATTCTTTTCAATCGATAGATAGATGAATATATTTCATATGTATAGCTTACCATCCGAATTAAGAAAATCATACAAAAATCCCCTTACATGAGAAGAAGCAGGAGTACGTGCCAAACTTGGGCTTAATGTAACAGTTGCTGATGTTGGGGGCGAACTCCATGACCAACGAGACCCCAGCGAAGAAGGCCGGGCACGTCCAGGCATACACTTGGTACCACACCCACCGACGCCCACTGCTGCGCTCTTGTCTGTGTGGCGGGAAAATCGTCTTATTACAGCCAGAAAACAGAAAAGAAATACACCTACCACACCCACCGACGCCCACTGCTGCGCTCCTGTCTGTGTGGGAAAAAAAAACGTCTAATGGTAGCCAGAAAACAGAACAGAAATGTGTAATCGGATCTTGAAAGGGTTCTGTGAATACATTTTACATCGCTCTCAAATTACAGTGTATCCAAGCTAACCTGGCAGAAAATGGTAACGCTGCCTTTCTATATTTTCTAAACTGCTAATTAAAGAAGTGATGTATATATGAAGACTTATTGCTACATATGTGAGGAATTACTGATACACATTGAGGACTTAGTGATAAGTTTGTGAGGACTTACCTTGCACACTTCCACCACAGCTCAAAACAGAGAACATTGAGCCAGAAGAACGTAGCCATGAAGAACGTGTACATGCACACTCCTGAAAAAAATAGTACAAATAATTAACTATTTGGAACAAGAACAATTAATATTTCAGCAAAAATTTAAAAAATGTATATACATAATTTACTACTCTGAACGAGAAGAATGAATACTCCTGTGATTTGCTATTTTGTGGTGTGTTATGTTGTGTTATGTTTTCAACCCTATATTTGAATTTGCTAGGTTGTTACGCTATTCTATTTTATGTTAGAATATGCTGCGCTGTATGTATTATGGCATATAATATAATATACTGCAACATTTAATCATATCATCTCTACATCATCATATATATATATATATATATATATATATAATCATAGTAAATTAACTGTAAGGATAGCGTAATACTTAGTGTGTTGGTTTTTGGTGTGAGTATCTTTGGTTGGAATCCTGGGAGTATCACCGTTTTCATTAAGTTCATGATTTCATTAATTAGGTTTATTTGTAAGTTAGTTGGTGGGTTGGTGAATATTACGAATACTAACCGAGAGCGATACAGGCGTTGGGACTGGCTAAGTTGATGGGGTCGGAGAAGAGCTTGATGATGATGAGGAACAGGTAAGCGAAGAACAAACTGAACAGGAAACACAACAGTATCCTCCCCAGTACTGAGTGGGCCAACTTGACCTGGTAGAGAGAGGTAGATGAAAAAATAAATATATAACACAGACAAATTAATAAGTAAATACACAGCTAACAAACTAACCAAATAACCATCTCCCACATTCACTTACAAACCAAAAACGAACTTCAAACACACCAAAAACACACTTCCAACTCACATTCTTATTGAGTCTTCTTTTGTTTTGGTCAGGTACGGTGAGGTAAACAACGGAATATATAACATTCTCATTCATTCACTTACTAACCAATAACACACTTCCAACACACATTCTTATTAAGTCCTCTTTTGTTTTGGTCAGGTACGGTGAGGTAAACAACGGAATATATAACAATCTCATTCATTCACTTACTAACCAATAACACACTTCCAACACACATTCTTATTAAGTCCTCTTTTGTTTTGGTCAGGTACGGTGAGGTAAACAACGGAATATATAACAATCTCATTCATTCACTTACTAACCAATAACACACTTCCAACACACATTCTTATTAAGTCCTCTTTTGTTTTGGTCAGGTACGGTGAGGTAAACAACGGAATATATAACAATCTCATTCATTCACTTACTAACCAATAACACACTTCCAACACACATTCTTATTAAGTCCTCTTTTGTTTTGGTCAGGTACGGTGAGGTAAACAACGGAATATATAACAATCGCATTCATTCACTTACTAACCAATAACACACTTCCAACACACATTCTTATTAAGTCCTCTTTTGTTTTGGTAAGGTACGGTGAGGTAGACGCCAAAGAAAACAACTGAGTAACAAGATCGCGAAATAATAATCTCAAATGATCTCGTACATTCACTTATTAACTAAAAACGATATTCCAACTCACATTCTTATTGAGTCCCCTTTTGTTTTGGTCAGGTACGGTGAGGTAGACGACGAAGGACACCAGGATGAAGAGGTCGGAGATGGCTAGGAAGGCGGAGTACAGGTAATTGACTCCTCGTTTCTCTACCCCGTCCAAGGTGATGTGTTCCCAGTTCTCTTTGAAGCAGAATCCGGCCCCCTGTTTGACTTCACCGGATGGATAGTACACCTGGAAAAATAATATAGGGTTATCAAAGTATTTTACAATGACTGGAAACTATTGGGAGGATTTTTGATGAGGGCGTTAGGGGTAGAATAAATTTGTAATTTTTTTGGTAGAAAGATGTACCGGCCAAAGTCCGGTACATGGTGAGGGACCTACCAGACGCAAGTAGTTACAGGATAGATCCACTTTGGGAGCTAAAGTAGGGGCCTACCCATCACACCTATGTGATGTGCCGCTGTGTTCTTTCCCGACCAAAAAGTAATGCTTGGTCGGGGACAAAATGACGCGATGTGTGGCAACCAAGCAATGTCACAGGTCGGGTGGGGCATGTAACATGGTCTATTGGTTGCGCATTATGGCAGAGTTGCAATATGAGGGGACCCTGTTGCGAATATCGCAACATTAAAATTGTAAAACAAAAATTTAGGCTGCGACACACCCCGACGCCCTTGCGTTACGCTCCAAGGCCGATGCAACCCAGATACGGGCTCGTTGTGCAGTGGATGCCGGGTATGTTGCAACTACGTCCGCAATATTACCTGCAACATGTATGCTGCAGTGCCACCCTGCGACCATAGCAGAAATGTGTCAAGGCGCATCACAATGTGGACACAACCAAATACTCGCAGCATTTGCAATGGTCATGGTGAAACACAACTTATGGCGGCCTGGGTGACCAACAGTGTTACCAAAGCCGCAGTGCAACCAACAAGCACCCTGTTGGTCGCAGTGATCACAGGGCATATTGCAACAAGTATCCCATGATCGCCGCCTTCAGAATATTGGCGCACACTTTGCAAACCTTGGGAAGGTTGTTGCAACTTTCCGGGCGTGATTTGCGTCAATCATTGCGACAACAACACGTCGTTACAGAGGGCTGGGACCTGTTTCTCTGATATTTTGTGTACTCAAAATAATCACAGCCTGACGCGACCCGCCACGACTTCCACACGCCCCACATGAGCATCGGGAAAGTTCTGCTTTTATCGCCGATCACGCCTGCGATCAGACTTAAATAAGAATTGCAGGAGGGTGCAGGGCGGCATCCCATAGGTGTGACGGGGGTTTAAGGTTGCTGTACAGCCTCACAGCACCTCGTCTCCCCTTAGAATAGTACAATGAGAATCTAAAAAAAACATAAGACATACAGATCTCAGCATATAAGGTTACACCATTCTGACTATTTGAACCTCTAAAGCCAAGTTCTGGAGCATCTGGTCAATAATAAAATATTGTATTGTCTCAGTTGCGTTCGATACCGATTCAAATGGGTGCGTTACCATTCATGCTCTTGACTGTACCTGATCGATGCAGTAGTGTCAGCATGATATGGAGTAGGCTTGCTGGGATTGGCAGTCATTGGTGTTGTTGGTGAGGAACAGGACTTATGCGGGCAACTGTACCTGATCGATGCAGTAGTGTCTGCGGGGTATGGAGTAGGCTTGCAGATCACAGAAAGGAACAGGACTTATGCGAGCAACCGTACCTGATCGATGCAGTACTGTCCGCGGGGAATGGAGTAGTCCTGCTGTGGTTGGCACTCATCGGTGTTGTTGGTGAGAAACAGGACTTATGCGGACAACTGTACCTGATCGATGGAGTAGTGTCCGCTGGGTATGGAGTAGGCTTGCAGATCATGGAGAGGAACAGGACTTATGCGGGCAACCGTACCTGATCGATGCAGTAGTGTCCGCGGGGCATGTAGTAGGCTTGCAGATCATGGAGAGGAACAGGACTTATGCGGACAACTGTACCTGATCGATGCAGTAGTGTCCGCGGGGAATAGAGTAGGCTTGCTGGGGTTGGCACTCATCGGTGTTGTTGGTGAGGTAGCGTAGAGCTCCCCCACGCTCCAGCAGCTCTGCCCCCTCATTCCCGTACGTCAGCTGAACCTCGCACTCTGGGAACCCGAACTGGTAGTCTGCATCTTCCAACTGAGGTGAGAAGATGAGAGAGGGGAGAGATTATGGGGATTTTATTTATTTATTTGTTTATACATAGATGGATTGGTAGATAGATGTATTTTTGATCTGGTTCCCTCCCTAGACCTTCATCAAGTTTAAAAAGAAACAAAACAAATAAAAGCTTCAACACACCCTGTAGAGATAAGTTTGTGAATTTTTCGGTAGAATAATGCCCCGGGCAAAGGCCAATTAGTCCTAAATTACAGGGTCGCTTTTGCTCGCCAGGAAAATAATTGACACCAAAATGGCATGAAAGGTCTTAATAATGGCAGAGAAATGAGACGAAAGGTCTTAAACTCGCCAAACTAATGGAACGAGCGTTTTAAAATGTCAACACTAATGGGACTAAGCATGAGGGAGAAGGGGGTCCCGAAATAATAAAAACTGATATCCCCTTAACTACTTCTAAATTGAGGGTGGTCTTTCAGGACTTCTAATTTTCACCCCATTTCTTTCATGATTATAAGAGGTTTCCCCCCATTCGTAATTATGTCGATGCTTTTCCTAGAGAGCGATAGTAAGCCTGCAACATAGGAGTAATGAAGCTTGAAGGGGAGTAGGGTAGGGAGACGCTGTTTTAATGTGATGGGTATAGGGGGGCGTGTGTGTGTGTAGTTAAGGGAAGATAATTGTTTTATTATTTCGGGACCTCCGTCTCCCTCATGCTTAGCCCCATTAGTTTTGACATTTTATAACGTGCGTTTAATTAGTTTGGCGAGTTTAAGACCTTTCGTCTCATTTATTTGCCATTATTAAGACATTTCATGCAATTTTGGTGTCAATTATTTTTGTATTTTTGTTTTCAAATTCCATTTTTGCTATATTTACATGATTTCGTGCAGCTTAAAAAGGATATGTGGCAGTAAACAGGGTTAAGTGAGATAGTTCGAAGTCTGTTAATTACTGGAGGGCCTTTTTAAACTGAATAAATTCGTTTAATAGTAGCCAGAATAAAGTCGAGAGGACGGCACCAGTACAGAAAGGGTTAAAATTAAGTTAACCCCAAAAACATCAAATCAGCTAGGGAGATTTTTAGTTTGCTCCCAAGACTTCCATTAAGCTTTAAAAAATATCCCCGAGACTCCCCTTCGAGATATATTTGTAATTTTTCTCGGTAGAAAAGTCCGGTTCCTCCTACACTGCAGGCTCGCTCTCGCTCGCCAGTAAAAAATCGACACCTAAATGGCAGGAAAGGTCTTAAAATTTGCAGAAATGGGGCGAAAGGTCACCAACGTAATGGGGCGAACGTCTTATAATCTCAAGCGTAATGGGGCTAAACATGAAGGACAAGGGGATCTAGAGAAAAAAAACTTTAGTGAAAATCTCCCCTTAAGCCTTATTTTTTTGTGATTTCTTTCTTTGGGCATCAGAAAAGAAATGGGGATCGGCGGTAGCAAGGGTAAGGGAAAGGGTGGTGATAAGGGCGAGAGAGACTAGGGCCCCACTGTTGATAGTACACAACAAGGGGGACCAGTTATCAGGGTACAGAGGGAGAGAGGACTCCTGTGGCAGTAGGATACCTGGGCCGGATAGGTGGGTAATGGGGCTGCGGTGGACAGAGGTAGGGGCCTGGGGGACGGAAGTAGGGACCTGGGGGACGGAAGTAGGGACCTGGGGGACGGAAGTAGAGACCTGGGGGACGGAACTACCAACCAATGGGAGGCTGGCAGGGGTTGTGAGGCCTTTGGAACTACGGGGGAAGCCAGAGAGACTACCTAGTCCTCTAGCACGGGAGGAGGACAGGACAGTCGCAGCACCCAGAACGAGTCCAGCAGGTGGGAGTGGTGGTGTGGGATTTTCTAGAACCTGGTGCTGCTGATCGTCCTGCTCCTCCTCCTTGTGGTTGTGGTGCATTTGATGTACGGCCTCGAAAATTCACTACCTCATCGGAACCAGCAGATCGAGGAGGTCATGCTGAGCGCTCTCCTCACCCTAACCCTTATTGGTCTCATCTATAGTAAGGGGTCTCGCTTGACTTTGGCCTAGAAGGTTTGCCTTTTCCTCCACGTCTCGGCATTGAACTTGATGGTCTTTGCTTTGGTTTGGGTGTTCACTGGAGGTCTTCGTTTTATGGATGGGCTAGGGTTCATATCCCCTTGGGTGGTGTCATGTTCAATTACTCTGACTATGTGTCTGATGGCTGTTAGTTTTCGAGCTATGTGTCCCGCCAACTGAACACCACGCACGTTTCCTTAAGCCGGTATCACACGAGTAATTTTTCCAACATTTATCCTCAACACCTTTCTAGCAGCTTATGAGGTCAACATTTGAAATATATCTGTTACCTAAATTCATCTTTCATCAGTCTAGTTTCCGATACCAGTGCAAAATATTCAAGAAATGTTGCCATCGAATGTTGACTATTAACGCTCTTGTGTGATACCGGCTTAACTGATTACCATGCACGTCTCTTTACCTCTCTTGTGTTATGTATTTTATGTTAATCGTCTCTAACACTAACTGAATATCATGCACGTCTCTTTACCTCTCTTGTGTTATGTATTTTATGTTAATCGTCTCTAACACTAACTGAATACCATGCACGTCTCTTTACCTCTCTTGTGTTATGTATTTTATGTTAATCGTCTCTAACACTAACTGAATACCATGCACGTCTCTTTACCTCTCTTGTGTTATGTATTTTATGTTAATCGTCTCTAACACTAACTGAATATCATGCACGTCTCTTTACCTCTCTTGTGTTATGTATTTTATGTTAATCGTCTCTAACACTAACTGAATACCATGCACGTCTCCTTGCCTCTCTGTGGTGTGTCTTTTATGTTAATCATCTCTAACACTAACTGAATACCATGCACGTCTCCTTGCCTCTCTGTGGTGTGTCTTTTATGTTAATCATCTCTAACACTAACTGAATACCATGCACGTCTCCTTGCCTCTCTGTGGTGTGTCTTTTATGTTAATCATCTGTAACACTAACTGAATACCATGCACGTCTCCTTGCCTCTCTGTGGTGTGTCTTTTATGTTAATCATCTCTAACACTAACTGAATACCATGCACGTCTCCTTGCCTCTCTGTGGTGTGTCTTTTATGTTAATCATCTCTAACACTAACTGAATACCATGCACGTCTCCTTGCCTCTCTGTGGTGTGTCTTTTATGTTAATCATCTCTAACACTAACTGAATACCATGCACGTCTCCTTGCCTCTCTGTGGTGTGTCTTTTATGTTAATCATCTCTAACACTAACTGAATACAATGCACGTCTCCTTGCCTCTCTGTGGTGTGTCTTTTATGTTAATCATCTCTAACACTAACTGAATACCATGCACGTCTCCTTGCCTCTCTGTGGTGTGTCTTTTATTTTAATCATCTCTAACACTAACTGAATACCATGCACGTCTCCTTGCCTCTCTGTGGTGTGTCTTTTATGTTAATCATCTCTAACACTAACTGAATACCATGCACGTCTCCTTGCCTCTCTGTGGTGTGTCTTTTATGTTAATCATCTCTAACACTAACTGAATACCATGCACGTCTCCTTGCCTCTCTTGTGTTATGTATTTTATGTTAATCATCTCTAACACTAACTGAATACCATGCACGTCTCCTTGCCTCTCTGTGGTGTGTCTTTTATGTTAATCATCTCTAACACTAACTGAATACCATGCACGTCTCCTTGCCTCTCTGTGGTGTGTCTTTTATGTTAATCATCTCTAACACTAACTGAATACCATGCACGTCTCCTTGCCTCTCTGTGGTGTGTCTTTTATGTTAATCATCTCTAACACTAACTGAATACCATGCACGTCTCCTTGCCTCTCTGTGGTGTGTCTTTTATGTTAATCATCTCTAACACTAACTGAATACCATGCACGTCTCCTTGCCTCTCTGTGGTGTGTCTTTTATGTTAATCATCTCTAACACTAACTGAATACCATGCACGTCTCCTTGCCTCTCTGTGGTGTGTCTTTTATGTTAATCATCTCTAACACTAACTGAATACCATGCACGTCTCCTTGCCTCTCTGTGGTGTGTCTTTTATGTTAATCATCTCTAACACTAACTGAATACCATGCACGTCTCCTTGCCTCTCTGTGGTGTGTCTTTTATGTTAATCATCTCTAACACTAACTGAATACCATGCACGTCTCCTTGCCTCTCTTGTGTTATGTATTTTATGTTAATCATCTCTAACACTAACTGAATACCATGCACGTCTCCTTGCCTCTCTGTGGTGTGTCTTTTATGTTAATCATCTCTAACACTAACTGAATACCATGCACGTCTCCTTGCCTCTCTTGTGTTATGTATTTTATGTTAATCATCTCTAACACTAACTGAATATCATGCACGTCTCTTTACCTCTCTTGTGTTATGTCTTTTATGATAATCGTCTCTAACACTAACTGAATACCATGCACGTCTCCTTGCCTCTCTGTGGTGTCTTTTATGTTCATTGTCTCTAGTTAACTCCTTGAAGATTATGACGCAATTTAGCATTTTATTTGGCTATCATCAGACGATGTTATTCAGCTTAGGAAGGATCTGTGAGAGTCAGAGGCATTACTGAGTTGGTTTTGACCCCTTAGATTATTAGAAATCCTTCCTAAACTGCATAAAATCGTCTAATGATAGCCCCCCAAAAAAAACTGCTAAAACTCGTCATAATACTCAAGAGGTTAAACTAAAAAAAATGCCCACCTACACCTCCTTGAAGCTAAATTTGTACTTTTTTCTATAGGAAACTGTTGCGGCCGAAGGCCGTTATCTTTTAAATTACAGGCTCGCTATCGCTCGACACCTGAATGAAGTGAAGCGTCTTATTATCGTCAAACTAATGGGGTGAATGTCTTAAAATCCCCTCCCTCCCCGTAACCAAACAAGGTTAAGATAAGGGATTCTTACGGTATAATAGGAGCCGTTGTCCAAGCGTAGTTTGGGGGCGAAGAGGTATTCATCCCCGGCAGGTACACAACGCCCCGAGGCCGCGTCCAAGAGCTCCCCCAGCGGACAACACTTGGCCACGCAGGACTCCGTTTGTTGACATCCGGGGCTCTGTAGACGCTGGAGTTGTCGCATTTCCACCTCGCTTACACACACATAGGCCTAGAGAGATGGGTAAAGGGTTTAGTATTTGTAATTATAATGGGTAGAAGGTGTATGTGTATAGTCAATGATTGTGTTAGGAAAAGGTATTGTCGTTCATTTTCCCGTATACACACGCCTCATAATTCTAGAGTTGTCGGCATCTCCACCTCGCTTACACGCACATAGGCCTAGAGAGATGGGTAGAGGGAATTATAGTCCGTTCATTCTAGGTTGGGCAAAAATTGTAACCTCTGTAACTCAAGAAGGGCTAGAGCAAATTAGCTGTCAATTTATGCACATGTCTGTTTGTAAAAACTCCCCCTAGACAGTTGGATGGATTTTCACTAAGCTTCACACGAACAATCGGTGGATCAATACGACGGTCATTCAAAGGATATTTTTTATATATTCGTGCATTAGTTGTGGTCCTAGTTAAAAAATATAGGTCCCCCCGGGCCCGCCCCCCCCGGAAAATCCTCGCCCCCCCCCCCTTCCCACACCCGTATCCATCCATCAAATCCCCCCACCCACTCCACAATATCCCTCACCAAAAACCCACCCACCCACGTATTTTTAGGGGTAGTGTATTATTGTAATCACTGTGTCTCTATGCTGCTTTGTGCGTGTGTAATCCGTTGGTTTGGAAGTCCTCAATATACCTGTAGGTACTGGTTGTCTGGAATAACACGGTCCAGGAGTAGGGAATCTATCTATCTATCTATCTATCTATCTATCTATCTATCTATCTATCTATCTATCTATCTATCTATCTATCTATCTATCTATCTATCTATCTAACTATATCTATCTACCTACCATTATATCTATATATCTATCTATCTTCCTATCTCACCCACCATAGACACCAGTGATCCGTTGGTGTGGAAGTCCTCAATACAGTACTGGTTGTCGGGAATAACACGGTCTAGGAAAGGCACATACAATCCACCCGTCTCCTCCTCCACGTGAAAATCCTCCACTTGCCATCCCATCTGCTCACCCACACAAGTCTACGGGAAAAGATAAAAATATACTTTTTAATGGGTAGATGTCCTTCTTAGGCTGACTAAAGTCGTCTAATAGTTGCCAGCATGAAATGGAAAGGATGTCACCGGTGCTGAATGATTTATTATAGTATTATTATTGTAAACATAACGTAGGAATATCATTAACGTTTGCAACACCATTAACGTTTGCAACACCATTCACGTGTGCAACACCATTCACGTTTGCAACACCATTAACGTTTGCAACACCATTAACGTTTGCAACACCATTAACTTTTACACCATTAACGTTTGCAACACCATTAACATTTGCAACACCATTAACTTTTACAACACCAGTAACGTTTGCAACACCAGTAACGTTTGCAACACCATTAACGTTTGCAGCACCATTAACGTTTGCAACACCATTAACGTTTGCATCACCATTAACGTTTGCAACACCATTAACATTTGCATCACCATTAACGTTTGCAACACCATTAACGTTTGCATCACCATTAACGTTTGCAACACCATTAACGTTTGCATCACCATTAACGTTTGCAACACCATTAACGTTTGCATCACCATTAACGTTTGCAACACCCTATCTATCCGCCCACATACCTGTACGGGAAGGGATAAACTTAGACGGTAAATTAATACTATTATATCATATACACAACTCTGAATTCGCCATTGTTGTTAATCACTTTACAGATCACCGTGTGTATAGTTACAAAACAAATGTATCGTTCCATTAGGATTATGTACATGAAAGCAAATGCAAATGACTTTAAGAAGATTACATGCAGAGGTATGCTGATTAATGCTAGGACAGGTGTGGCTACAAATATAATGTCATCATCATCATCATATCACAATCATCATCATATCATATTAAATATTCTGGCACATTCCCCCCCCCCCATTTTTTTTTTTTTTTTTTTTTTTTTTTTTTTTTTTTTTTTTAAATTGGTGGTGGCCGACTCGAAACAGAGTATAAGGAGTCAACCTAGACATGGGAAGTAGACCACACATGTTGTTTACCTGGAAGTTTGGGACCAGTTCGTGGGTGTGGGAGTAGGGCGGCTGTCGGATATCAACCAGGTGGACGCCAGCAGAAGGGGGTGCTTGTTTAGACCTGAGGGGTACCAGCCAGGGGTCGCTGGTTACGTTCTCCCTCAGGGCACAGCTTACGGTCGTGTCGTATACCTGGGGGTAAAACAAGTAGCGTAAATAAATTGTGTATATAAATGTACAGTCACGCTAATAAGTGATGCCTCGACACCAACTATATTTTGATCAATAATTGGTATCCGCAATATCTAAGCTTCATTTCTTCATATCGGGTGAAATATACAAACATGTTCCTACACTTATCCACCCTATTCAACATCTGGCAGACATTAATACAGCACAGAGCAAGCCAAACGTAATGACAGCTGGGACATGACTGATTAGCGCCATCGTACAGTCGGCCAAATAAGTGATGTATCGGCACCAAGTATATTTTGATCCGAGCCTGAACCGAACCTATAAATAGTAGTGAAGAGGGGTTATGGAGAAGTGGGGAGAGGGCAAAGAGAAAGTTGGTTGGAAGGGATTTTTAGTTGTAGAAAACGTGTCCAGGCTTAAGGGGAGACTGGCCGTTTGTTTGGTCTTTTAATTAATTTATTCATAATTTGTTTTTAAGTTTCCTCCCTAGACCTCCATCAAGCTTAACAAAAATACCCCCTAGACCCCCCTTCAAGATAAATTTGTACATTTTTCGGTAGAAAAATGTCCCGGCCGAAGGCCGATTCCTCTTTAAATTGCAGGCTCGCTATCGCTCGCCAGGAAATAATCGACACCTAAATGGCACGAAAGGTCTTAAAATTGACAACGAAATGGGGCTAAAGGTGTTAAAATCGCCAAACTAATGGGCCGAATGTCTTATAATCTCAAAACTAGTGGGGCTAAACATTAGGGAGAAGGGGG
The DNA here is from genome assembly GCA_037953745.1 of Lithodes maja. Taxonomy (NCBI): domain Eukaryota; kingdom Metazoa; phylum Arthropoda; class Malacostraca; order Decapoda; family Lithodidae; genus Lithodes; species Lithodes maja. The sequence goes on from JBAKBP010019692.1 coordinate 22,170, forward strand.
TCCAGAAAAACGGTCTGCCTCCCCTTAACTGGAACTGCCTGATGGTTTCCTGATTTCGCTGATAAAGAGACTGGTCCGGGCAAGGTCGACAGGGGCGGGTTGGGGGGAGGCTCTGCATTATCTAAGCATGATATATTATTTTCGAGTGAGGTATACAAGCATGTTTCTTCACTTACCCACCCTCTTCAACATCTGCCAGACATTTATGCAGCACAAAGCGAGCCAAACGTAATGACAGCCGAGACATGATTTATTAGCGCCACCGTACACATACCTCATAGCTAGGGGTGGCCGACTTAATTAACTCGCCACTTACCCTTAAATTCACAGTTAAAGTCATCACCTACCCTTCGAATCACCATTAAAGTCACCACCTACCCTTAAAATAACCTTTAAATTCACCATTTACATAATAACTGAGAAATGAAGATGGGGGACATGTTAAACTATGAAAAAAAAAAAAAAAAAAAAAAACACCCACACACATAGATTGCTGCCATATGTAGCCCTAGTCTTGTTCTCCCCGAGGGCACAGCAGGAGGTCGTGTCGTTCCCTTGGAAGGGGGGGGGGGGGGGCAGAAGGAGGAGGGAGGAGAACAAGAGGCTTACTGACAGGTCGTGCTGAAGAGGTGGCTGTAGGAGTAGAAAGCAATTACGATAACCTGAGTTTCGTTTGTCGGGTCGCACGCCTTAAGGGAGATTTCCACTTGAGGGATTTTTTTCTTGACCCCTTTCTCCCTCATGTTTAGCCCCATTGTTTTTGATATTATAAACGTTCGCCCCATTAGCTTGGCGATTTTAAGAAGTTTCACCCATTTATGTAACTTTTAATACCTTTCGTCCCATTTAGGTGTTGATTTTTTCCTGGCGAGCGATAGCGAGCCTGTAATTTAAGAGGAACCGGCCTTTGGCTGGGACATTTTTCTACCGAAAAATGTACAAATTTATTTTGAAAGGGAGTCAAGGGGGTGTAATTTCAAGCTTGATGAAGTCTAGGATTAACACACTCCCCTCCCTTTAATCCCGGTAGGATCATATGCTTTCATTAATTTTGATGGAAGGTGTTTGGTGTGTGGAGTTAAAATGATAAATTAGATTATCAATAGGTTCACAAATATTCCATAGCGAGGTGGGTCTATGTGATCCGTGCCCCATGAATAGTCTTTCCTTTCCCCTAAGCATTAGCCTATTCATAGGGCAGTACACGATTAGATTACTATCCAGTATTCGATAAGTGGATATGAATCGTTGTCATGTGCTGTACTTATAAACTGTCTTGATGGTGTAATGGTTAGAGTGTTTAAAGATTTGTATGTGGTAACCCAGGTTCGAATCCAGGTAGAATCACGTGCTTTCATTAATTTCGTTGGGAGGTTTTTGGTGTGCAGAGTGAAATAAATAAAGTAGATTACTTAAGGGGGGTGACCTGCTTTTTGTTATTTCTGCCCTTTTCTCTCTTTCTCTGGCTTGTATCCATTCGGCCCCATTCAGCCAACTATTTTAAGACGTTTATCCCCATCTAGGTGTCGATTACTTCCTGGCGAGCGATAGCGAGCCTGCATTATATGACGAAATCCGGCTTCGCCGGAGAAATTTTTCTATCGAAAAATGTACAAATTTAGCCTGCTGTCAAACAAAAATAAAAAATGTGCTGGCTCGCTACCACTCACCAGTAAAAAATGTACACCTGGATGGGGATAAACGTCTTAAAACAGTAGGCTGAATGGGGCCAAATGGATACAAGTCAGAGAAAGATAGAAAAGGACAGAACAAAAACAGGTCACCTCCCTTAAGCTAAGCTAATCTACAGCTAGTACATATTCAAACCTAAACTATTATAGCCAAAACTATCTTGAATTAACGAAAAATTAACATAATATGCAAGCTTCAATTTATAAACGGGGGCACTTCCTCTGTTCCCATCACTTATCCAAAATAGTCGAAGGAAAAATAATGTAATTCCCGGTGGAAAATGTGTTTCTAAAGCTGATCTGTATGAACTATGAAGGGGTCGGGTGAAGGTATTGAGGGATAAGCCTTTACAACAGCGGCACCTCGTATATACTTTTCGAAGAGCGTGATGGGGAGTACGGGTTTTGGATCGTAAATAACTAACACCGAAACTGCAATAATACCGAATTAACAAAATATTCATGCGCGTGTGAAACTCTTCTGCAGAATTTGTGTTCACCTCATTCTCTTCTAGAGGGATTTGCTAAGTTAAACATTTATTCCAAAGCATTACTGAGAGTAAAGAGCTTAAGACAAAATCATGGTGTATATTAATTGAATCTCCATATTTTCTTATTTAGTTAACCCTAAAAAGTAAGTTTTCTTCTATACGTTTGTTTCAGAAAACGATTGTATTATTATGCGTAACTAGCTAATATTTAATAAACATTCCCATAAAGTTATATCCTTATTTATTTATATCGATTGCAACAATAGGCAGCCTAATTTCAACTATCATAATTAATTTAGATACATTAAGTAGAGCTGGATATGAGCTTAATATGAACCAACATGACAACATAAGGGTATGTAGATATTTTAGCTGGTAGTATCGGCCCCGCTCCAGGAAGAACACTCATTATTTGTCTGCGAGTTGATTCATTAGCAGTGTTTCGCTGTTCTTCCGCGTGTTTTTGAAGTTTTGACATATAAATATATAATGATGGGTTGCCATGAAAGCTTTATAGCACAATTGGGTTATCTTAACCCGTACAGCCCCAGCGACGCGCCTGACGCGTCGGCGATGTATGTAACGCACAGCCCCAGAGACGCGCCTGGCGCGTCACCCTAATTGCGCCGACCGTAACCTCAGGTGTGGCCACTCAAGAGGGCTCAGATTTGTATGGGAACTGTGTACGTATCCCACGCAACCGTGCTGATGGTTGAAAACTCTCAAAGTCCACGTGCGTGCGCGCGAGCGCGCAGTAACCTGGTTTTTGGGGATAATTGCCTTCAATTTTTTACTCTTCTAAAATCCGTTTTCGGGGGCTCTGTAGGACCATATTTTAAGCTTTTTGAGCGGTTTTTCGTGGTTTTTCCTTCATTCCTAACCCATTCGCTATTGTTTCTGGAATAAAACCATTTTTGGAAAACCGGCCGGGTTCTGGTGCGCAAACATTACAAAACTAGCCGGGGCTCCACGGGTTAATGTTGGTGTTGGGGAGTATGCCTCTCTAAATATTGATATATTGCCCATTGTGATGAAATTCAAAACACAATGCAACAACTGGTACGGAAAGACATTTTTCAAAACACAGAGCAAAATTTTGCTTGATGGACAAAATGTACGTTTAACTAATGATTCACTAGAATGTATATTTAAACCGGCTGTTCAAGTAAAACTTTTAAATGGTTTTACGGATATTCAAGTTGAACTGAAACGGGGAAGAAAAACTGTATTCAAGCACCTGATTGATTATCAAGAGATCCAGGCAAGAGAGAAGCAGATTATGCAAGATGGGTGCAGTGAGATTGCAACCCAGACTCGCCAGGCTGTGGAGCATTTTAGTGAAGTTGTCGGCCAGCATTTGAGGCAGTTTAGGCGAATGAGACTACGTGCTGCAGCAACCCAACGCCTTGAAGATATCTGCCGACGCTGTGAAGAAGTTAAACAAGCTTGTACCGAATGCACACATCATATTGCAGATCACAGCTTGCAGTTTGCAGATAATAAGAACCGCATTGAGAAGATCACACAGCATATTGCCAAACTTCGGCACGATATTGCAGCGTACAACCAGGGTATTGACCGAGCCATCGAGGCTCTAAAATGTTGGCGTCGCAGAGGGTAAATGAATGGAGGTGGATGGGGGGGGGGGGGGGGGGGGTCAGTAGCCAAACCCACACTCCCTTAAAGGGGTAGAGAGGATCAGCAATAAAAGGCTTGCTGATCCCTTAGTGGGAGTAAATTCAGGAGGTGGAATTCCCAGTTCCAACCTCCAGGGTCTATCTGCGCTACAAAAGAGACGGGTTAAGATTGTTTTTGTTTTTTGATCCACTCCGTGTTTTTGCCTATGGAAAAAAAAAATAGTAAGATTAAATTAGAAGTTTAGTTTCCATTGCAATAGTTAATCTTTTCAAGATCCGATATGCATTTATGTTCTGTTTTCAAGGTATTATTTGACGATTTTATTCAGATTAGGAAGGTTATATCGAAGTCAGAGGGTTAATCGAGTCTTTACCCTTTTATTTCCCACATAGCCTTCCTAAAACTTTCTAAAAATCGTTTAACCCCTTCTTTACCGATGTCGTCCTTTTAACTTTTTCTGGCTACTATTAGACGAATTTATTCAGTTTATAATGGGCCTTTAGTAATTTACATGCTTCAAACTATCTCAATTCACCCTTTTTACAATCATGCCTCCTTCTTAAACTGCACAAAATCGTCTATATATATAGCAGAATAAAAGGAAGAAGATGTCGCCGGTAAAGAAGGGGTTAATGATAGCCAGAAACAACTCAAAATGCGTCATTATCTTAAGAGGGTTGATTCATATGGATATTGAACGGCTTTATAGCATATTATAATTATCTAAGGCACTCATGCTATATTTGCTTCCCGCATCGTTTACCTAGTCTCTCACTCACCCAGCCAAATAAATCCCCCCCTCACCTCATTATGCATGCAGCACTTCCTGACGGGGATTTTGGTAGGATCGAAGGTTTCCACTTGGGTCTCCAGGATGCAGACCATGGCCCCCAAGATGTGCGGCGACCCCCTCACAGCGGCGTCCCTCACAAAGTTGTCCAGGCAGTAGTGAGGGGGGTCGTAGGCGTGCTCGTACTCCGGAACCCACAGCTGTCCCGTGTCCAGGACCCGGAAGTCGAATTCGGGCTTCTTTTCCGGCACCACGTCCAGCAGGTACTTTTGGCACCCCAGCATGTCCGACCATAGTGCCACCTGGAATATATAGATATATATATAGTTGGTATCGGCATTTAGACTAAAGTTAGATTATATTAGGTAGCTGAATTCTGGACCTTTTTGTTTTATCTGTGTTTTTCCTTCCTCCGTTCATTGTCTCAAAAAAAATAAAAAATAAAAAAAAATAACTGAGAGAGAGAATGACAATAAAAAGAGAAACCCGATCCAATTCCTACCTGATCCCTCGTAAGGTTAGATTCCATATAGACCCCGTAGTAATCCACAGTAAAGATAGATAGATAGAGAGAGAGAGAGAGAGAGAGAGAGAGAGAGAGAGAGAGAGAGAGAGAGAGAGAGAATAAGAGTGAGTGAGAGAGAGAGAATAAGAGTGAGTGAGAGAGAGAGAATGACATAAAAAGGAGAAACACGATCCAATTCCTACCTGATCCCTCGTAAGGTTAGATTCCATATAGACCCCGTAGTAATCCACGGTAAAGATTGGGACGCTAAAGGTGAGATCCCTACTGGTCTGACAGCGATCCGTGGCGTGGTCGTACACTTGCTCTTCGGGACAGCACTTATGGATCACCAAACTCACGGATCCTGGGCGGTGTAGGTGGTCGCGATCCACTTTCTCCGGGCGGGGGATCGGCCGTTCGTGGAGTGGATCGTCATGGAGTTGGTCGTGTGGATCATTAAGGTGGTGGGATGGATCATTTTGAAAGTCGTGGGGTGGATCAGTGAGGATGTCATGGTGTGGATCACTTTGGAGCTGGTCGTGTGGATCATTTTGGCGGTGGGTTGGATCGTTTTGGAAGTCGTGGGGGCGGATCAGTTAGGATATTCGAGTGTGGATCATTGTGTGGATCCATGTTTACAAGGTGAGGATGGATGAGATCCTTGGGTGAGGATCGATGTTGAAATCTTGCGGATCACTCACATTCTGGTGGTGAGGATCAATCAGGTCGTTAGCTTGCGGATCAGTGCTGACATTGTGATGATCCATTAACTCGTCATTGGAAGGATCAGCAACTCCTTCGGGTTTAGAATCAATAATAACGTCAGCGTGGGGATCAGTCAAGTTGTCATGTTTTGGATCAGTAAGTGGATCTGTGGTGTTATTGTCATTTTTTGAATCAGTAAGTGGATCTTCGTGGGTATCTGTGGTCTTATTGTCATTTTGCTGCGGATCAATTAAGTCCTGCGTACTGTTACTAGCTCCTTGATCCAATCCGTGGTTGTGGGCATGTGGATCTTTGTGTGGAGGGGCCAGTGTTGAAGAAGATCCATTGACTTCTGAAAATATAGAAAACTCAGATTAGTGTTTTTGTAGAAGTTTGATTTACTTTTGAAAATAAAGAAGAGTTGGATTACATGAGTATATGAGGCCCAGTCAATATATTCATGAGTATATGAGTCCGAGTCAATATATCCATGAGTATATGAGTCCGAGTCAATATATCCATGAGTATATGAGTCACAGTCAATATATTCATGAGTATATGAGTCCGAGTCAATATATCCATGAGTATATGAGGCCCAGTCAATATATTCATGAGTATATGAGTCCGAGTCAATATATCCATGAGTATATGAGTCCGAGTCAATATATCCATGAGTATATGAGGCCCAGTCAATATATTCATGAGTATATGAGTCCGAGTCAATATGTCCATGAGTATGTGAGTCGCAGTCAATATATTCATGAGTATATGAGTTGCAGTCAATATATTCATGAGTATATGAGTCCGAGTCAATATATCCATGAGTATATGAGGCCCAGTCAATATATTCATGAGTATATGAGTCCGAGTCAATATGTCCATGAGTATGTGAGTCACAGTCAATATATTCATGAGTATATGAGTTGCAGTCAATATATTCATGAGTATATGAGTCCGAGTCAATATATCCATGAGTATATGAGGCCCAGTCAATATATTCATGAGTATATGAGTCCGAGTCAATATGTCCATGAGTATGTGAGTCGCAGTCAATATATCCATGAGTATATGAGGCCCAGTCAATATATTCATGAGTATATGAGTCGCAGTCAATATATTCATGAGTATATGAGTCCGAGTCAATATATCCATGAGTATGTGAGTCTCAGTCAATATATCCATGAGTATATGAGTCGCAGTCAATATATTCATGAGTATATGAGTTGCAGTCAATATATTCATGAGTATATGAGTCACAGTCAATATATTCATGAGTATATGAGTTGCAGTCAATATATCCATGAGTATATGAGTCCGAGTCAATATATCCATGAGTATATGAGTCGCAGTCAATATATTCATGGGTATATGAGTCCGAGTCATTATATTCATGAGTATATGAGTCCGAGTCAATATATTCGTGAGTATGAGTCCCATTAAATATCTCCATGAGTATATGAGGCCGAGTAAATACCTCCATGAATATATGAGGCTAAGTCAATATCTCATGAGTATATTATGAGGCAGTCAGTATTTAATAGCATATGAGGCTGCGTCAATATATTCATGAGTAGATGAGCCCGAGTCAATATTTATGAGTATATGAGGCCGAGTCAATATTTATGAGTATATGAGGCCGAGTCAATATTTATGAGTATATGAGGCCGAGTCAATATTTATGAGTATATGAGGCCGAGTCAATATTTGTGAGAATATGAGGCCTAGTCAATATTTATGATTATTATGAGGCCGAGTCAATATATTTATGAGTATATGAGTCGGAGTCAGTATGAGTATATGAGGCCTAGTCAACCTTGAACCTTACATTAGGAGAAAGGAAAAGTTGGCACAAGGCAATAAAAGATGTATTCCTGAGTCGTAAATTGGCGAGGACAGAGAGAGATAAATAGATGGAACAGACAGAGGGACGTAGAAATTGCTATGTATATGACATAGGTGTTTATGTGTGTACGTGTGTGTGTTGGTTGTGCTGATGGTGGTTGTAGTGTGGTGATAGTGGTAGTGGTGATGAAGGTGAACTGGTGGTGGTGGAAGTAGTGTTGGTTGTGGTTATAGTGGTGGTGGGGATGAGGGTGAAGGTGAAATAGTGACGGTGACGGTGACTGTAGTAGTGGTATTGGTAATGAGGGTGAATATGTGATGATGGGGGTGTTAGTAGTGGTGTTTGTGATGATGGTGGAGAGGGGGTAGTTGGGGGAGGGGAGGGGAGGTGGGGGTAGAAGGACACGAGGTTGACCCTTACCCCACCACCCCAGTCTTTCCCACACAGTCTATTATTGGCTGAAGAGAAAATGTCACGGCAATAAAGTAGTGGTGATTCTCTCTCTCTCGCTCTCGCTCTCTCTCTCTCTCTCTCTCTCTCTCTCTCTCTCTCTCTCTCTCTCTCTCTCTCTCTCTCTCTCTCTTCTCTCTTCCGTCCTTGTCATGTACGTGTCATAGATCTCTATCTATCTATTGCCGGACGCCTTACTCCCCTTACGAGGGTGGCCATACACGTGTCATAGATGTGCCAGCTAAATGATCACCTCAGATAGAACACCCGACAGAGAAAAAATGTATAAGCGTTAAAAAAGGCCCTGTCACAATAGAAGAAGCTTAAACTATAATTTATTTATATATTTACGGGAGGTTTTCTGGACCCCTTCTTCCTCATGCTTAGCCCTTTAAATGTTGAGATTATAAGACGTTCGCCCCATTAGTTTGCTATTTTAAGAACTTTTGAACCATTTAATTTTCAATTTTAAGACCTTTCATCCCATTTAGGAGTCGATTTTTTTCCTGGCGAGCGAAAGCGAACCTCTAATTTTAGAGGAACCGTCCAAAGGCCTGTACATATTTCTACCGAAAAACGTGCAAATTAATGTCGAAAGGGATTATTGGGGTGTTTTTTGCATAAACCTAGTGAAGGCCTAGGGTGGTGGTAAGGCAGGTACAGGGTGTTTCAGCAAAACCTACATTAAATTGACCAATTACGAGTTTCAGGCTATAAGGAAGTTGGAGCCGTAAACATCGATACTAAATGGATATGCAATTATTATGTAGGTTTCTGATGGATAAAAGATATGTTGAATTGGGTTTTATAAGTTTATCAATCTACTGCATCCGTATTATAGTTGGTAATTCTGCTAAATATCGATGTATACAGCTCCAACTTCCTTATAGAACGAAACTCGCAAGTGGTGAATGGGAGGATGAACTCCTTGGGTAATTATAAATCCCAATGTATCTATGGTAAAAGGTCAGATTCTGCATAGTATTGTATTATAGTAGTATAGTATTGTATTATAGTAGTATAGTATTGTATTATAGTAGTATAGTATTGTATTATAGTATTGTATTATAGTAGTATAGTATTGTATTATAGTAGTATAGTATTGTATTATAGTAGTATAGTATTGTATTATAGTAGTATAGTATTGTATTATAGTAGTATAGTATTGTATTATAGTAGTATAGTATTGTATTATAGTAGTATAGTATTGTATTATAGTAGTATAGTATTGTATTATAGTAGTATAGTATTGTATTATAGTAGTATAGTATTGTATTATAGTAGTATAGTATTGTATTATAGTAGTATAGTATTGTATTATAGTAGTATAGTATTGTATTATAGTAGTATAGTATTGTATTATAGTATTGTATTATAGTATTGTATTATAGTATTGTATTATAGTAGTATAGTATTGTATTATAGTAGTATAGTATTGTATTATAGTAGCATAGTATTGTATTTAAGGGGAGATGGGCCGGTTTTCTGGACCACTTTCTCCCTCATGTTTAGCTTCATTAGTTTTCAGATGTTAAGATGTTTGCCCCATTAGTTAGTCGATTTTAAGACCTTTCGCCCCATTTCTTCGTAAATATTTAGACTTTTCGTGCTATTTAGGTGTCGATTTATTCCCTGGCGAACGATAGTGAGCCTGTAATGTTGGAAGAACCGGCCTTCGGCTGGTAAATTTTTCTACCGAAAAATGTACAAATTAATCTAGAAGGGGGATCTAATGAATGTTTTTTAAAAGTTGATGGAGGTCTAGGGAGGAAACTAGAAAATAACGAGTACATGCAAAAAGTGAACCATCTCCCCTTAAACTTGATAGAGGTCTCGGGAACAAACTAAAAATGTCCCCTTAAATAACCTATATTTAACTTTGAGACGGGTACTAATGAACGTGCTGGGAGAGATAATCTGTTTAATTTATCTCACAATCGAGGTCGGTCACTTCTTGTTCAGTCAGTTGCTACCGCGTCCTTTCATCTTCAATAAGGATTTCTATTTTATTGATTTATTATTTAATTATTTACTTTATATATTTTTTGGAACACCATTTTCCTTAATGTTAAACCCCATCAATTTTGAGATTATAAGACGTTTGCTCCTTTAGTGTGGCGATTTTAAGACCGTTTGTGACATTAAGGTGTCGGTTTTGTCCTGGCGAGCGATTGCGAGCATGTAATTTAGGAGGAAAATTTTTGTTTACCAAAAAGTGTACACATTTATCTCTATGGGTGGTCTTGAGGGTATATATTAATATTGATGGACTTCTTGGGAGAAAACAAATGAAACTGATAAATATATAAATAAGGAGGTTAAATCACAAATACGTGTGATCAAATTATGTAGTAAAACTCGTCTACAACATTTCATTTTTCCTAGCGAGTGTTATTACAAATATATAAATATATTAACAAACAAATCCAATTCTTCACTTAATGTTCCAATCAAGGTCGGTTACTTCTGGTTCAATCAGTTGCTACCTCTTTCTTACATCTTCTCTGGGGAGATGAGGGGTACAGTCAGAATCAAGAGTTCCAATACAATGTTGTGTATTAACCCATTCTGTACCGTCTACGTATGTTATATTTTATTCTAGCAATATGTAGACGATTTTATACAGCTTAGAAATGATCTGTGGTAGTTAAAAGGGTTGATTGAGATAGTTCGAAGCCTTATAATTGCTACTAAAAATCCTTCCTAAAGTGAACACAATCGATTAGTAGGAGCCAGAATAAAATGATCTGTGGTAGTTAAAAGGGTTGATTGAGATAGTTCGAAGCCTTATAATTGCTACTAAAGATCCTTCCTAAAGTGAACACAATCGATTAGTAGGAGCCAGAATAAAATGATCTGTGGTAGTTAAAAGGGTTGATTGAGATAGTTCGAAGCCTTATAATTGCTACTAAAGATCCTTCCTAAAGTGAACACAATCGATTAGTAGGAGCCAGAATACAATGATCTGTGGTAGTTAAAAGGGTTGATTGAGATAGTTCGAAGCCTTATAATTGCTGCTAAAGATCCTTCCTAAAGTGAACACAATCGATTAGTAGGAGCCAGAATAAAATGATCTGTGGTAGTTAAAAGGGTTGATTGAGATAGTTCGAAGCCTTATAATTGCTACTAAAAATCCTTCCTAAAGTGAACACAATCGATTAGTAGGAGCCAGAATACAATCAAAAGACGTCGTCGGTATAGAAGGGGTTAACGGTGTACTAGAAGGGGGTAGTGGTTGTTGTTTCTTCTGCATTTGTATTTATTAATTTATCTAATTAACGTCGTTATCATGCTAAAGGGCTAATGGCGGTGTCACACGAGCGCTTTTCCGGCATTTTTTTTCCCGGCAATTGTGGGATAGCATTTTCTTAAGGGGAAATTAATATTATACCAGTCACTTTAAATCACATACATTTAGTCTAGTTATCGATTCGAATGCTATAAATATAAAAAAACAAAAACAAAAATAGTAAACATTCATTTAGTCTAGTTATCGCTTCGAATGCCAAAATTCCAAACAAGCAGTACGAGAAAAAGAGTTGCTCATCGAAAATTGACGGGAAGCGCGATCGTGTGACACCGAGTTTTAATAGTGTCCCTCTTTAGATTCAAACGACTTTTTCTAATTTCTCCTTCTTCGCAATACCAAGTTCTTACTCGTTTTCTAATTTCAAGTACATGGTAATCTCCAAGCAATTATTCTGTTTATTCTGTAAGTTCATCTTCACGATGTCGCTCGCCTTCGGGGATTTGACAGTTTTTGCTATGATCCATCTTCCGCCTAGCTTAACCCTATTTGGCCTGGGGGGGAGGGGGGTTTGACTTCCATGTTTCGCTCCATTACTTCAGAGATTGTAAGACGTTTCACCCCATTCGTTTGGCTATAGTAAAACCATCCCCCCTTAAACCTCATTACAGCTGAAACTTCTAAGTGGTCAATTAGCAACTTGCGACTTGAAAGTTTGGTTCTATGGGGAAGTTGGAGCTGTAGACATCAATACTTAACATAATTTACCAGCTAAAATACGGTTGCGGTGCATGTATAAATACGGTTGCGGTGCATGTATAAATACATGAATCTCAATTCAACATACTTGATATCCATCGAAACCCAAATTACTATTGTATTTCTGTTTAATAGGGATGCTTACGACTCCAACTTCCTTATTGCCCAAAGCTCTCAAGTGGTTTAGTATGACTAATGTATCGTGTGCAGTCAAAATAGCTCTCACAACACCCCAACATAAACACATGACACACACATTTACATTTAGAGAAGCTAAACATATTTGTTTAACGGGGGTCACCGGCTTTTTTTGTTTTATCCTTCTCTCCTTTTCTCTCTTTCCCTGGCTTGTATCCATTCGGCCCCATTCAGCCAACAGTTAAGACATTTATCCCCATCCAGGTGTCGATTTCTTCCTGGCGAGCGATAGCGAGCCAGCATTGTATGGAGAAATCCGGCTTCACCGGAGACATTTTTCTATCGAAAAATTTACAAATTTAGCTTGCTGTCAAAACAAAAATATATATATGCTGGCTCGCTCCCTCTCGCCAGGAAAATATTGACACCTGGATGGGGGTAAACGACTTAAAATAGTAGGCTGAATGGGGCCGAATGGATACAAGCCGAAGAGAGAGAGAGAGAAAGAGAAAAAAAGCGAGGTGGGCTCCCTTAACCTTTGGGCGAGAAATATTCCTGGGTGAACCACACTTACAAATTAGGACAAACTGTAGTCCGTTCATTATAGGTTGGCCAGAACTCCTGAACCCCTAACCTCTGTAACTCAAAAAGGGATAGAGCAAATGGGTTGTAGATTGGCACACCTATTCCCTGGTTGACCCTTCCTAAATGGTAGAAATATTAGCTCGATTACTCTAGTTGTATATGAGTTTCAGAGGTTAGTGGTCAAGATTAATGAAAGGACTTATTGTGTTCAAACTGAGCAAGATTAATTCCATAGGTGTACAAATTGCCAGCCCGTGTGTAAGTGTAATGCATATCTCGATTAAGAGGAGATTTCCACTTGAGTGATTTTTTTCTGGACCCCTTTCTCCCTTATGTTTAGCCCCATTGCTTCTGAGATTTTAAGACGTTCGCCCTAGTAGTTTGGACATTTTAAGACATTTTGCCCCATTTCTGTCAATTTTAAGACCTTTCGTGCCATTAAGGTGTCGATTTTTTCCTGGCGAGCGATAGCGAGCCTGTAATTTAAGAGCAACCGGCCTCCGGCCGGGAAATTTACAAATTTATCTTGAAAGGGGGTCTAGGGGGTGTAATTTTAAGCTTGATGAAAACGTAGGGAACAAACTAAATACCTCCCCTTAACCAACCCCTTTAAGATTATGAGGCGATTTGGCAGTTTATTCTGGCTATCATTAGACTAGTTTATGCAGTTTAGGAAGGATTTGAGGGAATTGTGAGGGTAAAGACTATATCTCAATTAACAACTATTAGACGATTGTATTCAGGTTAGGAAGGACGTCTAGCAATAATAAAGCTTCAAACATTCTCAATCAACCCGTTTAACTACGACAGATCCTTCCTAAGCTTCATAAAATTGTCTCAATATAGCTAGAATAAAATATAACGCACGTCACTGGTACTCAACGGGTTAACCCTCTGACTTCCATAGAGCCTTCCTAATCTGAATATAATCTTCTAATAATAGACAGAAAACGGAAAAGAAATTCGCAATCGGATCTGGAAAGGGTTAATCCTAGACTTGATCCGGGACCAGTATACGACAGACGAGCCACGAGGGTAACGTTAGTCCCGAAGTCTGACAAAAACTAGCATGACGTTCCTTAAGGGGAGATGGCCGGTTTTTCTGGACACCATCTCCCCTTTCGTTTTCAAAATGTTAGGGGATCGGCCCATTTGTTTGGCGATGTTAAGACCTGTCGCCCCTTTAGGGGTCGATTTTCCTCCTGGCGAGCAATACCGAGCCTTCAATTTAGAAGGAACCGGCATTCGGCCCGGACATTTTTCTACCGAAAAATGTACAAATTTATCTCGAGAGAGGGAGTGTTTTTATTGTCTGTATTTATATATTATTGTTGTTGTTGTTGTTGTTGTTGTTGTTGTTGTTGCTGTTGTTGTTGTTGTTTGTATTAGTATTAGTAATTGTATTATGTGGTATAGCTTCATTAGGTAAAAGGAGCAAAGTCCCCCCCCCCCCCCCCCCCCCCATGATTAGTCTCCAAATCTGCCTCCACGACAGCCAACAAAAACTAGCACTACGTTTGTTGTTAGTGTAAAACCTGCCGTGATGTTACTGTCCAGGAATGTTTGAGGGACTTGTCGCGGAAGGAGTGGTGGTCGCATGGTCAAGGTTCATTCCTGACCTTCCTGGCACGACTGGGGTTCGAATCCTTGCGTGGGTGTAGAAGACCTTGGGAGTGGAAGCAGGATGAAGAGGAACCGTGCTCAATATATTTCACTTGAGGAGAGGTTATATATATATATATATATACATTATACAGTATATGGGGGGGGGGGGTGGAAGAGGAACAGTAACATGTATTATTTAAGCAACTGGTTGAGGTGACCGTAAACCTTGAGCATAGCGTGATGGTCTAGCCTTGGAAGTGAGGAAAGGGAGAGGACTTGATAATGACGACATACAAACCCTGGACCTTGATCATGACATCTGGAGGTAGAAAAAAAAAAAAATATATATATATATATATACTGTATATATTATGTTTTTATTGTACTCTTGTTGACACTATCTGGTCCGACGTCTTGTGGGTTATTATGATATTTTTTTGTATTTATTATTGAGGATTCTGCTGGATTTTGCCATTTTCGTGTTATGTATTTTAGTTTGTCGTCCCCTAGGCTACCAAAAACGCCTTTCTAGACTTCCTTCACATAATTTACCCACCGAGATTCCCTTCATGCTAAATGTGTACTTATTGCGTTAGAAAATTGTCCCCGCATACTTACTCGAGTAATGGGGTGAAACGTCTTGTTATTTTCAATACTAATGGAAGGTAACCAGGAAGGCCTTGAACTTCTCTTATGGGGGAGATAGTTGTGTTTTACCCAATTTTTGCGCCACTCTGTTCAGTATTGGCCTGCAATAAAATTCGGGGCCTCGCAGGAGTTACAGGCTGATACAAACAAAAACTCTTCTCATGTGTTAATTAAGTACAACAGACGGTTCTTCTTTTATTGGTAGCATAAAGAAAAACAATATTGTATTGCGTGTTTAGAGTAAACAAAAACTGATTACGTGTTTAAATAATTATGTTGTTAGAAGAAAAGCTTACTATGTGTTTAAATATGTTGGTAGAGAAAAAAATAGCTTATTACGTGTTTAAATATGTTGGTAGAGAAAAAAAATTACCATGTGTTTAAATATGTTGGTAGAGAAAAAAACTTACCATGTGTTTAAATATGTTGGTAGAGAAAAAAACTTACCATGTGTTTAAATATGTTGGTAGAGAAAAAAACTTACCATGTGTTTAAATATGTTGGAGAAAAAAACTTATGTGTTTCGATAAGTTGGTAGAGGAAAACACCAATATGACATGCTAACAAAAATGTTATTGATGTTGCCTGCTACAGGATCTCTACCCCCTCCCCCCCCCCCCTCTCTCTCTCTCTCTCTCTCTCTCTCTCTCTCTCTCTCTCTCTCTCTCTCTCTCTCTCTCTCTCTCTCTCTCTCTCTCTCTTTCATCCATCCATCCTAGTTTTTGCTAGTGTCCTTCGCCCCAATTCGCCTTTCCCTCCAACCTTTTTTTTTATGGCCCGTTTTGATGAATTGTGTTCTTTTCCTTGACCTGTTTTGAGCTACTTTTTAACACTGTAATAGCGATGAGGCTTCCACTTTTGGCTCCCACTTGATTTAGTACTTATCTCGCCTTCACTAATACACCTCTTTGTCTTCCTATCTAAAATCCCACTTGTCTTCACCTTCGTAGCAACCTTCTCTATACATATCAATGTTGTTATCTATAAGCATTTTCTTTTCTATCTCACCTTGATCATTCTACCTAATTATTTACTCATCCATATAAATTTATCCACGATTTTTGTCTATATCTTCCCACCTAACCCCCCCCCCCTCTCTCTCTCTCTCTCTCTCTCTCTCTCTCTCTCTCTCTCTCTCTCTCTCTCTCTCTCTCTCTCTCTCTCTCTCTCTCTCTCTCTCTCTCTCTCTCATCTCTAAGGGTCGTGTTCCTTGACCATTCTTCGTGACTCAAGGAAAGAAGGCTGATGGACAGTAAGTGTAGGGTTTCCGACACACACACACACACACACACACACACACACACACACTCTCTCTCTCTCTCTCTTGTACTCAATCAAGAAGAGGAAGAAGCGACGGGGACAGGTACAGTTTATCTCTCGCTCTCTCTCTCTCTTTTGTTTTTAGATTGATGAGAAAAGGTAAGCCAAGGTTGGGGAGACGGAAGCTATTTTATTGATTGAAGATATGTTTTATTATATGTTTTATTATATGTTTTATTATGTTTTATTATGTGTTTTATTATGTTTTATTATGTTTTATTATATGTTTTATTATGTTTTATTATGTTTTATTATATGTTTTATTATGTTTTATTATATGTTTTATTATGTGTTTTATTATGTGTTTTATTATGTTTTATTGTTTTATTATGTTTTATTATGTTTTATTATGTTTTATGTTTTATTATATGTTTTATTATGTTTTATTATATGTTTTATTATGTTTATTTATTTTTTCCACCGCATTTTACATTTTGGTAATTACGAAATACAATTTCCTGCTGCCAAAATGTCGAGGCATTTTAACCCTTTCAGTACCGGTGACGTTTTTGTGTTATAGTCTGGCAGCTGTTAGATGATTGCATTCAGCTTAGGAAGGACCTCCAACAATTATAAAGGCTACAAACAATCTCATCTAACCTTTTGAGCCACCACAGATCCTTCCTAAACTGAATAAAATCGTCTAATAGTGTCCAGAATATGATGCAAAGGACGTCACTGGTACTGAATGGGTTAAAAAAGAGAGGGAAAGGATTAGAGTTTAAATGTATGAAAGGAACTCTCGTCTCATTATATAAATATGGAGGGTGCTATCCCCTCTTTCCTCATTGGTAAAAGAATGTTTGTCATCATTCGAAGTTTAACCCCTTCAGGAAGATGACTCCAGTTTCATCGTATGGTGGCTGATGTTAGAAGCCTGTATTTAGCTTAGGAAGAAACTCTCTATATTAAGGGGAGGTATTTAGTTTGTTCCCTACGTTTTCATCAAGCTTAAAATTACACCCCCTAGACCCTCTTTCAAGATAAATTTGTACATTTTTCGGTAGAAAAATGTCCCGGCCGGAGGCCGGTTGCTCTTAAATTACAGGCTCGCTATCGCTCGCCAGGAAAAAAATCGACACCTTAATGGCACGAAAGGTCTTAAAATTGACAGAAATGGGGCAAAAAGTCTTAAAATGTCCAAACTACTAGGGCGAACGTCTTAAGATCTCAAAAGCAATGGGGCTAAACATGAGGGAGAAAGGAGTCCAGAAAAAAAATCCCTCAAGTGGAAATCTCCCCGTAAAGAAGGTCAACCTATCTGACACATTATTAAGCTTCTTATTCATGTTATCAAGAATTCAAACAAAATATGTCCCGAGTTCGAATCCCGGGAGGACCATAATTATGTTGTCATTAGTTTAATTCAAGTGCATGGGGGGTTGGTGATTGATGATTAAGGTGAAGAACGGGGTGTTGCTTAATTCACCATTCTAAGTTTTTAACATACGACTCCAGATGGCTCTGACTAACTTAAAGGGAGGCAGACCGTTTTCCTGGACCCCCTTCTCCCAAATGTTTAGCCCCACTTGTTTTGAGATTATGAGACGTTCGGTCCATTAGTTTGGGGATTTTAACACCTTTCGCCCCATTTCGTTGTCAATTTTAAGACCTTTCGTGCCATTTAGGTTTCGATTGTTTTCCTGGCGAGCGAAAGCGAGCCTGCAATTTTAAGAGGAACCGGCCTTCGGCCGGGACATTTTTCTACCGAAAAAATGTACAAATTTATCTTGAAGTGGTCTAGGGGGTGTTTTTTCTAAGCTTGATGGAGGTCTAGGGAGGAAACTAAAAAAAAAAATATATGAATAAATGAATTAAATTACCAAACAAACGGTCTGCATCCCCTTAAATTGGCAAAGTATGATTGCATGTATAGTTACGAGAAATCCCAGCCAGTCTTTCTATTCTGGCCTATAAGATCGACACTACAATGGACAGTACAACATGTACCTCTCCTGAATACTGTCAATGGTCAACAGTAAACATGTCAACCCGGGCATATTGAACACAGTAGGGTCAACCCAAACACGTACACTCATAATTATGTACACACTCATAAAGATACACACACCTACAGACACACACACACACACACACACCTACACACACACACACACACACACACACACACACATATATATATATATATATATATATATATATATATATATATATATATATATATATATAGTATATATTGTTGTTGAAGATGTAATTATTTTATACTATATATATATATATATATATATATATATATATATATATATATATATATATAGAAACATACACACACATAGGCTACACATACCAAAATATATAAATATAAACCAAAATTTACCAAGGCAAATGAGTGAAATTGCTCACGATTTACGAACAAATAATGTGCTTCCAGCGGCGTGAACAAATAATGTGCTTCCAGCGGCGTGAACAAATAATGTGCTTCCAGCGGCGTGAAAAATACGAAAGAAGCTTTCCAAATGATCGTTACCAGTCGGAAAAAAAGATACATTGTCTGTCTGTCTGTACACTTTCTCAACATTATCTATTCCGCCTTCTTGCGGGATAATATTGTGTATATCCTGTAATTACTACTGAGGATGTTGCTTGTTTTTTACCATTTTCGAACCATGTACAGTATATTGGTTCATCGCTAATTAAAACGCCTTCCTAGACTTCCTTCAAACTAAAGCAATTGCCCACACAGACCTCCTTCAAGCTAAATTTTGTACAATGTTCGATAAAAAGAGGCCGATTTCTTCTAAGCTACATGCTCGCTATCGCTCAGTCAGTAAAATATATCGACACCTGAATGGGGTGAAGCGTCTTATTAACGTCAAACTTGTGATTTAAAACGTCTTAAAATGTTCAAACTAATGGAGCAAAACAGAAGAGGTTCAGAAAAAGCCCCCCTCGGACCAAATAAGGTTAATGTTCATTCCCGACCCAAGACAGAAAAATAAATATACATGTGGGAATTGTGCGGGTGTCCTTTATTAGCTATGTTGCAAGTGGGAGCTGCCGGGACGTGCGTGCGTTCGATGTCAGAGTTGAGAGGTCACTGAGGGATGTTGATTAGGTGTTGTAAGGGTGTGTATAAATTTAGAGAAGGAGGAATCGTGGGTGAGGAGGAATTGAGTTTTAAGAAGTTATTATATATATATAATCGCAAACTAATTGATCTTCTGTCTCTCCATCTTGCACACACACACACACACACACACACACACGACTCGGTAGCCACTATATTTACGACCCCCCTCCTCCACTTTTTGCCACCACCCATAAACCCACCCACCTGCCCTCCACCACCCACCCACCTAACCTCCACCACCCACCCACCTAACCTCCACCACCACCCGCCCACCCACCTACCTAACCCCCATCACCACCCACCTACCCACCTAACCTCCACCACCCACCCACCTACCCACCTAACCTCCACCACCCACCCACCTACCCTCCCACCTAACCTCCACCACCCACCCACCTACCTACCACCACCACCACCCACCCACCCACCTAACCCCCACCACCACCCACCTAACCTCCATCACCCATCCACCCACCTAACATATTTCACACCCACCAACCCACCTAACATCTTCCACCTCCTCCACACTTTCACTACAACCTCTCCTTGCCCTTAAGACCCCAATACTATCCCAGTGGAGGATTATCTTTACCCTTGGTCCTAATCTGCTCTAACACCGGCTATTTATATTATTATTATTATTATTATCTATTATTTATTTATAGGCATAGTTACACTGTATATAATGTCTTATTCATCCCCTCCATTTCAATTTATTATTGTAACCTCTTCAAGCCCCAGCATCCTCATCTGCCTTGTATATTTCGGACTCCTTGGGGAGGGATGGGAGTGGGGGGAGAATAGGGAGAGGGGGAGGAAACAAGG
>JBAKBP010019693.1:0-44144 GCA_037953745.1 Lithodes maja
GTATGAATGTGATTGAGATAGACAAAAGGCAGAACTGCCTATAGCGAGTGTATGAATGTATGTATGAATGAATGACATGGATGTATGAGGTGGACCAAGAACCAGATGGATGGATGAGATTTGAAACTTATGGATGTAATGGGTGATGTTGATGATGATGATGAATGTATTTTTTTTTTTTTTTTTCTATATTCCAACTTACTTCCTCTCGGGCATAGGCTGAGAGCCTTAACATTCACCGCTTTACAATGAACAGTGAAGCCTGTGAGGTCTTGTTCCAGTCTAGGGAGTGAGACATGTGAAGCACGTAGAGTACAACGAGCACCTGCCATCTTGCCTTCACATGAGGCACGGTGCTCACTCATGGCCCGAAACGACCCCATCTCTGAAGCCACCTCGTTCCCGTGCTTCACTGTCTCAACCCCTACACTCGGACTCTCACACTTACACACACACAACGCCACCTGTTGAGCAGATAACTCACCAGGCATTGCACCTCTATAGCATATTTTCACTATGGGAATATTCATACAGTGCTATTTAATCAGGGAACAATGAGGTTATTTTATTGACGTTTCGGTGGGCTTGTGGTAATGCACTGATACTAGGTACAGCACAAATTCCATCCCAATAATATCTTCCCATTGATACATCAGGATTTGAACCCGGGACCTTTGGATTACCAGGCCAGTGGCAAGACCAATCCAGTGTGCTATTCCACCATATGAATGATTGAATGACATGAATTCATGAGGTACTTTGAAATAGATGAATGAATGATTGAATGAAGTTATGAATGATTGGCAAGAAGGGAGGAGGTTAGAAGTGTTCCAGTGTGTGGTACTCGGTGTAGCAAGGAATAAGACAGAGTCCCACATCACACCGACTACACTTGGACGCGACTTCCCTCTTATGTCAGGGCCTCCTTGTCGTGCGACTGCAGACGTGGCATACCTTCTTTCCGGCCACCCGGCCAGCAGCAAGTTGCTTAGGGTTGAGAGGTACAGTCACAAGCCTGTGGGTCAAGAGGTAGTCCCGGCACTCAAGGCGGCTGGGCAAATCCACGATCGCCCTCGGAACTGGTGCTGCACGTGTGGTTCCGTGTTTACGGAGGATGGCCTCTATGATGTCCTTGGAGAACAGCCTTACAGAGGTCTTCTTTCCTGTGTGCGTCATCCACAGGTTGGATGCGTTGAGGACAGTGACATCAAGAAGATGGAGTACGACCTTCTTGTACCATTTACAGGTCTTCCTCAGGCAGTCAACAGCAGTGATCTGCATATCACTTTTGTCCACCAACCGCATGTTCACATTATACTCCAGGACAGCGTCAGGTTTGGAGATAACAACTACAGTCCTGTTGCCTGTGACACGGTCCTGCAGGTATCTCCTCTTCCCGCTATCTAGCCAAAAAAAAAAAAAAAAAAAATTACCGAAATCGCCGATATATAATAATTTACTTATCATTACTTACTATATCTTATAAACAATAGTAGGTAGCCAACTTACCATAATACCGATACACCAAACCGATCCGCATGCGGTTTTGTTTATCACCTGTTTACTAAAGTGCCACCATTATCGATTTTCTTCGAGCCGACTCGAGCTTTGAGGGTTACCAATTAAAGTTAAATCCGCTAGCATATATTGTTAGATGTAAGACATGATAAAAAATCCATATAATATCACTTCGAAATTGTTCTGAAATTTCAAAACAAAACCGCTAGTGTAAGTCATTGCTGCTAGATCGAAGTAAAGGTCTCTAGATCTAGCGGAAGTCGCTATACGTATTGGCAGTACTGCACACTGCCGACGGCGATACGTTGTTGACATTGTTGTTGATGTTCCAGTGGAGGGATGAACAAAATATTTTCCTTGTCCAATAATAGCTATTTCATAGTCCCACAGGACTTATTTTGATATATTTATGACCCCTGGTATGAAGGTATGTTGCCATTATAATAATAGAGACAAATAAATAGTTAAAAGGACTAATAACCTAATAATAATGACAAATAAATAATTTACTCTGTGTATCCGAATACTCCCTGTGACCGAACTGGCCATGGCCTATATAGTTCGATTATGGGAGTGATCACTTGTAATGCCAAGCACAAATATTCAATCTTTCGTTGTTTGTATTACCGTAAGAAATTTACTGAACGCCTGAAAATAATATGCTATAAAATGCTTGCAATCAAACTTTCAAGCAATTACAAGGTCAAATGCAATTATAAAAAGGTATATTGTAGACCACAATCTTCGCCAAGCTTCGTTGTTGCTTGTATTATCGTGAGAAATGTACCGTACACCCTGGTTATCGTGAGAAATTTACCGAACGCCTGCAAATAATACGCTATAAAATGCTTGCAATCAAAATTTCAAGCAATTACAAGGCCACATGCAATTATAAAAAAGGTATAGACCACAATCTTCGCCAAACTTCGTTGGTGCTTGTATTATCGTGAGAAATTTACCGAACGCCTGCAAATAATACGCTATAAAATTCTTGCAATCAAACTCTTAAGCAATATCAAGGTCACATGCAATTATAAATGTATAGGTAGACCCAGAGAGGAAGAGACAGAGAGAGAGAGAGAGAGTGTCGTGATAATATATAAATTATAAATTTTACATAGACTATAACCGCTCGCCACGGCCGCCGTGGACCTACTGAGCTTTACACCACTTATATTCACCCTCCCTCCCTCGCCACACCGTATTATTACCGTATTTTAGGGTTTTTGCACTCGCGTTGCTCGATCGTTGCAAGATAACCAGTGATCGTAGAAGGATGGTTCGGGTGTCATTGGAAAGCTCAATTTATGCCCTTTCAGGGATACATACTTGTATTACGCTCTGGGTCTTGTTTATGCATGAAAAAGAGCACGGAAACAACACCTTTTAGGGTAAAAAAAAAAAACCCGCTGGGCGGCACAGTGAAATATACTCCACCACCCGCTCGTAAGGTGATAAAATGCTTGCAATCAAATTTTCAAGCAATTATAAAATGTAAATTGTACTTACCAACACCCACACCAGTATGTTCTTCATCAGGAACGTCTCCATTTTACTCAACGGTCTGTGCAACATCAACCACAACATTTGCGACACGCAAATTATGCTTGGGGTGAAAGCCTATGATCGGCATATTTTCGTCTTCCGAGTCATCCACACTATCAAAACTCTCACCCAGACCTTCCATGGTTTCATTCAACAGCCTATTAGAAAGTTCTGAAAAGTTCAGCATGATATCTAGTTCCTGGGCGGTGAGCCGGGCGTGATGAGTGGGCCGTGGTGAGTGATGAGCCGGGCATGATGAGTAGGGTGGCGTGACGCACTAGGGGCCACCGAATCGGACACGGGAAATCTTGACCTTCCATTACGGCTGTTTGAGGGTTACGGAGTTATGGTCACGCAGTGGGGATGTGTGGGTGGAACCTTGTAGTACACCGCCTGACCACCAAGTTTCGCTTTCCACCTAAATTAGGGCGGGAATACGCCCACGGACTTAAGTCCGACCCCGCTATTTAGTCCAATTTTCTCGTTTCGGACTTAAGTCTGACCCCGATCTTTAAGGGTTAAAGGACATAGAGGCTGACACAGCTCTCTCAACTCATAAACAGAACAAAACGAGATGGATGAGATGAATATGCGATGTCCTAGCGAGGGACCTAATGTTTCACTTATGTTCTCAATTACTACCAAACGAGGGAAAGAAAGAAATCCTGGTCACGGCACCATGTTACGTTACAAGAGGGGTTCGAACCCATAACATAAAGAAACATTCCACTAAGAACCACAAAACGAGGACTTATTATTTAGCCTCACAAAATGCGGAAAATATGACTATCAGTTTCAGTCAAGAAGAAGTGGCATGTTAAACTTCCACAAAACTAGCAACTCTCTTTGTAGTCACTAAAACCTTGGTAGGTGAAAAGATGTGGCAATTTCATAAAATATTAGTTGATATCAAATGGCTGTTTTAGCCTAAAATAACCCAGAGTTATTCCTTTCTCATCACTCGTTCAGAATTAGTTATCTTTAGTTACTTTGACTTAGATTTATCCCAACAATCAAAAGAATAATATATTAGCATAAAGGTAAAAATGTAAAGATTATGTAAAATAAAATTATAATTTATTTACATGATTAATTATACACAAAAGTTACTTCTAGGGAAAATATCAAAGTGAGAAACATTGAAGTGAAATAATCAAGACACTCTAAAGAAAATAATACATAGTTATATAAATACCCTCCAAGAGAGTGAGTGAAAGCAATCAATAAACATAGAAAAAATCCTAGGCGTTACTTATTCAACTCATGGTGATTCTTTTACAAACAAACTCAGGTCAGGTCAGCTTAAAATGGAGGTGGAGAATACACTACCTGCCGTTACGTTACGAGCGGCTTATATACCCTTCGCTCACCTGGCTCTGATACCAACCTCTCTAACTGCATTAATCTCAACTCATTATATACTTGCTGAATTAAAGTATTACTTTTACCAAGAACTCTATGATATATCTTGTAAACTTTACTTATGATTAGAAAAGCCAAATACATTATTACCTAGTTATAATCAATATCATTCGTACGTCAGGCAACGAAGAAGAGAAAGGAAGAAAGGGGGGAAAAGTGAGTAGAGGGATAGGGGGGAGAATGGAATATGGAGAAAAGGGGGGTAGGCTGCAAGAAGCCTCCCAATACCACTCCACTCGTGCTTGTCCACTCAGGGACAATAATATTTTCTTATATATGAAACTAAGCTGTCTACAGGTCGAATTAATTATACCGGGCTCATAACATTGCATACGATGTTTAATCATAAATAATTAAAAATCGTACCCACCATAACAATCACAATATCTCAATTACAACCAGTGACACTTGCCCTTGCCCTTGCAGTATTTACAGGACTACTTCATGACTGTTAGATGCAGTGTGCTCAAGGAGTTTATTATTGGCTCGCAGAAAAACTTAGATGGCCTATTGTTCTTCTTTCAGGTCTGCAGGCTCTTGTGCTCATGCCTGGACGTTTGTGAGAAAAATGATAGGTCATCATGACAAGCTTTCCATTCTTTTCTCTGTTGATGGGTGAGATAATGGGAATATTCAAGACTAAGCTGATTGTTTGGCTTCATTTTTTGAGTAAAAATTCAGTGCTCCCACCCCCTACCCTCTTCTGACAGTCTTGAAGCATTCATTGAACGGAATATTTCTTTACCGGCACACCATGATTTGTGTGTCCCTCTTACCAGCCATGAACTCTCTAGTGCACTGGCATACATCCCCACTGGAAGGGCGATTGGTCCAGATAATGCAGCATATGAGTACCTCTCCCACCTCCCCTTGGAAACCAGAGCACAAATGTTACAGATATTTATTGACAGCTGGAATATGGGGATATATCCTGCCCCTTGGAAGTATTGCCTACTATTGCAATTTCCTAAACCAGGGAAGGATTCTGCTCGCCCATCTTCACGCCGAGGCATCTGTTTACTGTGGTGTGTGGGTAAAGTGCTTGAAAAGATCATTTATATAAGGTTTACATTGTGACTAAAAAGGGGCAGTCGTCTCCCAAAAGTCTTGAGGGATTTTCGGCCTGGACGAGGGACTATCAATGTTCTACTACAGATGGACTGTCTCATTCAAAATGACTACCGTTAAAAGCAGCTACTTTTGGTAGCTTTCGGCGGCTATGAGGGTGCATTTGACTCGGTGTCACATACTGGACATATTGGGAGAGATTGATCATGTCCTTTTTTGGTTGCGGAGCTACTTGACTGGCCGAACATTTAGTATATTATTAGGGTCCTCGGTTTCTGCCCCTGTTGCCGCTAGGTGTGGTGTACCTTAGTGGTTCGTCCTTGGTTCTCTATTATTTAATGTGCTGATGTCTGACCTGCCTGCAACTCCTGACTCTACTCTCCTCGTCTACGTGGATGTGTTTGGCTGACTACCTGCCTTAAGTGTAAACCCACCTCTACTTGGCGGTTGATGACCTACTCGCTTGGCCCTAGCATGGGATCTTCGCCTCAATACCCTGAAGATTGTGCTCATGTAATTCACCTTCAGGAAAAATATTTCAGAGATTTCTACAAACACTATGATAATGGACACTTTCCACTTTTAAGACTCATTACGTATTCCTTGGTCTTCACTTCAATGGTCGTATTTTGACCTGTTGTCACCATGTTTGTATGTTTTGTTTTTGTTGCTATGTGACGGAGAAAAAAGGCAGAACTGCTTGTGACAGGTGCCTCTCCCAAAGTTGAATGAGTGACAGGGCCGAAAAATTGGACATTCGAACCAAAATGCCTGGACACATGGAGTTTGAAGCAATTTAAGTCATAGGATGAAGGAAAGATTGATTCTGGAAGAGAGTTCCAGAGCTCAGCTGTTGGATAGAAGAAAGATTGAGAATATAATTTAACTCTTGGTTTGGAGAGTTGGACAGAGTAGGGGTGGGATTGTGTTGCATCACGAGTGCTATGTGCTCTATGAAGAGGGGGTGGTATACACAGAGAGCGGTAGAATAGTAAGAGAGATGAAACATTGCGGCGAACAGAGAGAGACTGCAGAGAATTGGTGAGTGGTCATGAGTTAATGAGCCGGAAAGCTTTATTTTCTACTTTGTCTAGAAGTGCTGTGTGAGGGGATCCTCTCCACAAGTGTGAACAATACTCAGTACATGGACGTACTTTGCCCCTGTACAGAGCAAGGAGCTGTGAAGGGGTAAAGAACCCCCAGAGGCAGTTGAGCACACCCAGCTTCTGGGAAGCTGTTATGATCTTTTCAAGAGAGATCAGAAGAAAAAGAGACACCGAGAATATTAAGAGAAGATGAAGGGTTAATTTGTATGTTGTTGAAGAATAAGTCATAGTTTTCTGAAAGGGGGTTACGAGTATACAGATGGAGAAATTGAGTTTGGAAAGCATTGAATTTAACAAGGTTTTCTACCTAGAGGTTGGTAGATTGTGAGCCAAAGTGTCACATTTTTCCTTTGCCCCTCAACTTTCCCTTCATAATTGATAAGGGGCACAGGGCCTTGGGTGGAGCTTTGCTTTCACTGGCGTTTCCGCGCCCTCCTCAGCTCCCCGCCTTGGAGTGGCTTTCGTCACCTGAGCTTTATTAGTGGTAAGCAGGGAGGGTATTGTGGAGATGCTCGGTTATGGCCTTA
Organism: Lithodes maja; assembly: GCA_037953745.1. Lineage (NCBI taxonomy): Eukaryota > Metazoa > Arthropoda > Malacostraca > Decapoda > Lithodidae > Lithodes > Lithodes maja. Next base: position 7,187 of record JBAKBP010019693.1, read on the forward strand.
GCATTGCTTGGGACCTTGGGGCTGCTCGGCCAGACAGCCTGGGGAACAGCAACAACAACAACAAGGTTTCTCTGCCCCATTTTGAGATAGTAGAGAGGTCAGAAGATAGGTTCTTTAAGGCCTCCTTACGTGAGTTTTGGAGTTCCTGCTGTGACTGAATTCATGGAAAACTAGTTGACTAGTATAATGTAGAGTCGTCAGCATATGAGTGAACGGGTTGGAGGTGCAATTTAGAGAGTTGTTAACCTCTGAAGTGCGCACGGGGGTAAATGAAAACCTCCCCCTGTGCTGACGTATTTGAGGTTTTTCGTCACTAAAATATTCATTGTACCATTAATAGCATTAATAATTATCCATATGCGCCTATTATGGGTTGATTATAAAGGTATTAACCTGAAACAACAATAAAACGAGTGAAAACAGCGTTTGGATGGTCAAAATCGGAGATATAGCCCGCGAGTTGTATAATCTATGGGTGAGGCAAACTCCTTTCCCGCCAATTTCCCCCAAGGCCACTGAGACACAGTCGATCGATACTCTCTCTCTCTCTCTTGCACTCGATGGCCATCAGTGATGACAACACCCTGCTTGCAACTCGCTAATGTTAGCACGAAAATATACCTCAGAATAAGGGAATAATAGGGAAAATAGGTGATAACTGAGGAATAGGAGGAAAGTGGGGAAGGAGGGGAGGTAGAGGACTGAGATTTTGCATGGCCCAGGGGCCAAAAAAAAAAAAAAAAAAAATAAAAAAAAAATAAAAAAAAAACATTTTTTCGATGTAAAAAGTTGATTTTTAGTTTTACTTACTCCAGAGAGTCTTCCCGCAGTCCGCCGGCCGAACTCTAAAGAGTCTTCCCGCAGTTCCCGGGTTAATGAATAGTAGATAATTGGAGAAAAGACAGAACCCTGAGGAGAAACACCAGAGTTGATAGCTTTGAGTTGAGTTTGAACATCATTTATCAAAAGGCTAGAAATCTTGAAGTGCATTGCAGGAACGTTATAGGTTGCGGACCAAGATGTGCTCCTAAGGTTTTTATAGCGCCTTAATCGAGAGCAAAATCAAGTATAGTACTCCAGTGTATGGTTTGGCATGTTTGACTTTCTTGAAGCAACAATACTTTACAAAATACTGTGATGCACTTAGCCTTGGGTGGCTTTTGACCCTCCCCGGTGAGCTCCTTGCAAGCAGAGTTGGGTATATTACCTCTGGCACGGGGTCGAGCGGTGTCCAATTGCAAATGGCTCAACTGTGTGGCTCAGTATCAGCCCGACCATCCACTAGCTGCATTCCATGCTGGAGCTTGAGTTCTTTATGAAGCCCCTGACTGGTCGGTGTGCTGTCGTCAACCGTTTTTGGTCCGCAGTCTTGGTGCATATCATTCGCTGGGAGTACATCCTCCTAGAGTAACAATATCGAGTAACCTAAAACCGGGGCAACAATGTTCATAAGTTGTTAAGAAGGCAAATCAAATAATTGGCTTTATAGTGTGACGATGTTCCTTCATCGTAAGCGTTATAGAGTTTATAAATAGTCTATACAGCCTATAAATTACTATGTTGCATTGGTCATAATTTATATTCACAGGGTGAATATATCATACGTCTCGCGGTAATTTCAATTGTGCGTGAAGCAGTGATCAACCCTGCTTCATATTATCCGTATATTATCGTCTGTCCCAGTATATTATCGCCTGCTTCATATTCTTATTATTTCGTTCAATGACGTGGTCACTTTGCGTTTCCATTCTCAGTGGCTGTCATCTGCAGATGTTTTAATTGTTTATTAGTTTATTAATTGGGGACTATTAATAATACATTAACACAATGCATATATATATATATGTTATAAATTGCATATATTTTGTATTTAGTTATTTAATCCTATGTGGTCCTCCTTACATTGTACATTACGTTACATTGGTGACATTGTACAAAAAGGAACCATCGTCCAAGCTCGTTCAGGTAGAGCCATCTGGTAGTGTCAGTGAATACCCGCTGAACACCAGGCAGTCCGCATTTAACATTCGAGGGAACAAGACCTCCCTCTCGCAATTCTCTCATATTGGCATTTGTTTATACTTGTTTATTTATTGGTATTTACTTCTTCGTTTATTCATTATGTATATTAACGTAATTCAGACGGATTCCAAGGACGTGTGTGTGGGGCTTGTGTTTGTCCCTCCTATTGTACCTGCAGAGTTATATGTGTTTTCCTATATAGTTGTTCTTCCTTTCTGTGTTTCTTGAGCCACAACCATGGCTTTGTTATGGTAGCCAGTATACTTCGGTATTGGTGGAGGGAAACGAAAATATTCCTCGCTGGCATAACAGTGTTTATTTATTTCCTGCAGTGACGTGTGTTGATTACCAGCCAATAGTTATTTACTTCTTTTATGTGCATATATTCAGTTTGGGGTCCAGACTATTGGGGCGCCTGGTTCGAAGTAGAGGGTGGAGGACTTCATTAGTCTTTCTGTTACAGGGAGGATCACTTCGGCCCAGGCCAACCAATGGTCTGGACAGCTTAAGTGGGTGGTGGTTGATTGGAGTTTTATTTTGACCAGTGTTTGATTCATTAAGTTTGCATTCATTATTGGCATGTATTTAACGTAATTGCCTTAACGTAACTTAAATCAGAGCTTTCTCTTCTTTGTGCAGCTTAGGAAGGATCCTCCTCAGTATTGCCATTCGGTACTGAGTTTTGTTGATAGTTGTGGCTCAAGATATCTTTTCACCACAACTAGGGGTTCCAGTTTCTGCATTGTGTGTATAACGGAACCAGTTGGGGGGATTGTCTGCACCTTTGGTCCCCAGAGAGCCTGGACGTTGAGAATGAGCACTGTTCTGTTGCGATAGGCTGTGTTACGAGTTGAGGCTACGGAGGTGCGGAGTAGTTACTTGTCTGTGTTAGTCCATGGACTAGAAGCCTCTACTGTTAGTCGTAACAGTGGCGACCTTGCCAGGACCTTTTAACACTAGATTAGCGGGCTAGCGGTTTATTTATATGTACCGCCCAGCGGGGTGTTTTTAGCCAAAATAGGGCTGTTTACGTGATCATGTTCATGCCTAAATAAGACCCAGAGCGTAAAACAAGTATCTATCCCTGAAAGGGCATAAACAGAGTTTTCCAATGACACCTTAACGATCCTTTTATGATGGCTAGTTTTCTTGCAACAACCGCGCAACGCGAGTGCAAAAAGCATGTAATTCGGCACTTTCCCCATACAATTCCGTATGTAGCGAGTGAGAGAGGGAGGGAGGAGGTGGGATTCGTGTCAGTAGGTTCGACGCGGTGGTCTGGAGCAGTCATACGCTCGCTACTCTCTTGCCCCACTTGTCTCTCTCTCTCAGCAACATTACGTGCTGAAATTGCCACACGACCTATGTCGAGCACCGCCAGATAGTCCAGATTGATTATACTCGACTTATGTTGCGCGCCGCTAGTTATGGGTTAAGCTGAATAACTTTTGGTTTTATGTATATATCAACCACCACTTTAATTTGTTTTTCTTTGTGAATTTTGTTTTGTGATTTTTGAGGGTTGCCCACACAGTCCTTTTGTTCAAATTGCATTTGATACGACTACTCAACCATGGCGAGTAGTGTTCCATTGTATCTCGTGACCGAGTCGGACGCTAGGGCATGCCTCCTCGCCCAGCCTGATCGGTCCGAGATTGCTCGCCGTGGACGAGACAAATTATTGCTGGTGGCAGCTTTGTTGACTGGTCGGAGTTGCACTGAGCTCCGAAAGGAGGAGTGTGAGGCATTGGTGGTTGAGTGGGTGATGTCCCAAGGGGGGGGCAACAGGTCATCGCTGCCCGTGAGTGTTTCCAATGTAGCAGTCATCATAAGTCCCCCAAGCAGCATGAGCCGGTTGTCAGAGGACTCGCCTGGTTTGGGGACCCTGGGAGTGCCTGCTGCCGTTGTCACACTCGCGGGAAGGTTCCCCACTCAAGTGACCCATGTTCTCACACACTACACCAGTAACAACCCCAGCAACAAACCAGTAATGGATTATCGTTCCCCACTCCGCTTTTTGCCCGGAAATGCCCATCGTCCAGGGTTTACCCCGGCTCACCCCACCCAGATAATTCGCCCGACGGTACCTTCCAACCCCCCTGCTGGTGTTAATCCTGATATTTCTGTGCACATGCTGGAGATAGAGTTGGAGAGAGAGAGAATGAGGCATCAGGCCGAAGAAAGGGAGAGAGAAAGACAAGAGGGAAGAAAGGGAGAGAGAAAGACAGAAGGAGAGAGAAGCACAGTTAGAGAGAGAGCGCTGGCAGTATCAGCGAGAGGTGGGAGGTGCACGGGGTGGAAGTGGTCGGGTTGAGTCGGTGGAGACATGTCTGGTCCGCAGCCTCAAGCTTGTGCCCGCTTTTAACGAAGTGAAGGTATCGGAGTGGTTCCTTCGCTTCGAAAAAAAGGTGCACGAGTTTGGGTGGGATCAGGGCCGGTGGGTCACACTAGCAGCCAGCGTATTAAAAGGCAAGGGCCTAGAGGCATATGACAGACTCACGGCAGAGGAACTGGCTGACTATGAGCTTTTCAAAAGATGTGTACTACAGGCATACGAGTTAAGACCCGAGGCCTACCGTCTTTTGTTTAGAAATGCTCGTAAAAGACCTTGTGACAGTCACGTCGAGTTTGAGAAATATTTAAGAGGCGCCCTGATCGCTGGTTGCTGAGTGAAAACATTACCAACTGTGTTGAATTCCGGGAAGTGTTCCTCCTTGAACACTTCTGCAATGGGGTGGATAAAGAAATCTGTGCAAAAATCCGAGAGAAGCGAATTAACCGGACTCGGGAGGCAGCATTATGGGCGGATGATAGGATGTTGGCCTTGCGCAGTACTGGGGGCAGGGGTTCAGGTACATCAGCTGGTGCGCATCGGCAGCATGCAGGTGGTGTAGTGCCCGTCAGTACACCGTCCGCTCCCAAGGCAGGTGGGGAGAGGACGGGTGCGGTTAATACAAATGCTAGTAAGTCTAGTACTTATGATTCACGTCAAGTGGTATGCTACTTTTGTCGGCAGAAGGGGAACATAAAGCCTAATTGCCCAAAATGGAAGCAGTCGGTGAGCAAACCGGTATCATTGTTGGTGGGCGTCCCAGCTGATGGGGGATGCAGGCTACAGGGAGAGTTGCAGGGCGTTGTCTGTGTTAAGTCTGGGAAGGGGACCTTCCCAGGCCAAACGACTGTGAACCCAGTTGGGGACTCCCCGGGTATCGCTGGTAGTAGTTCGGAAGACCCGCAGGTTTGGGGGCGTGCCTTTTTGCATGACGGGGAGGTAGAGCTGGAGAATGGACAAGTCTTCCCTGTTAAGGTGCTCAGGGACTCAGGGGCCCGACAGTCTTTGTGTGTTCGGTTGCCTAGGATGGACACTAAAGGGGACGACTTTGTGTTGGTGCGTGGCGTTAATTCTGAAGCATGTCACCCCATGGTTCAGATGTCATTGAGGTGCCCTGTAGCGACTTCTTCTGCACCTGTAGCAGTCGTGGAGACTTTGCCCATGGCAGGAGTGCATATTTTGCTTGGTGCTGATATGGCGGGTGACCAGGTTTTCCCACCGCCAGTGTGTGTCTCCAGTGTTATTCTGCCTGATGTTCCCGAGGACCACGACTCTGAGATTTATCCTGTATGTGCTGTAACGTGGTCAATGGCCAAGGTCGCGAGTCAGGATGAATTTTTTGAGGAGGAAGACAGAGTGGATGATGTGATAGATAGTTCAGAGGAGGGAGTGGACAGCCAAGAGGGTGCACTACCAATATCTCCCACGAACTGTGTTGGTGCCCAGAGTGATTGGTGTGATACTGGGATGCTTGTTGACTTAGATCCTTTAGCAGACTCTGGTGCCAGAGGTGGTGAGGAAGACTATAATGGGGGCCCTATGGGTGGCACAGTTATCGTTTCGCCACCAACCTTGCCCCATTATATGTCGCATGTTGGGTTGGCGGCGGTGGCTCCAGCTGAATTAATGCGGTGCCAGCAGGCAGATGAGGAGTTGGTACCTCTATTTGGCCAGGTGGGCAAGGTGTGTAACCGTTCTGGTGGTGCAGGGGAAAATGTTGTAGGTGAAGGGTTGTTATTCAGACGTGGGGGTTCTGGATGTAGGGGTGGAGAGGAGTTGTTTGACCAGCTGGTGGTGCCGCAGATGTTTCGACAAGAGCTGATACACCTGGCCCACGCAGCTCCTCTAGCAGGCCACCTTGGAGTCAGGAAAATGCTTGACAGGCTGTCTCGGTATTTTTGGTGGCCACGAATGTCTGCCGCGGTAGCAGACTTCCTACAGTCATGTCAGCTGGTGGGGAAACCTAACCAGAGCATTCCTGTTGCCCCTTTACAGCCTATACCCGCTGTAGGTATCCCTTTTCACCGTGTCATCATTGATATGGTGGGACCCTTGCCCCGTACCTCGGCCGGAAACCAGTACTTGTTGACCATTCTGGATGTTGCAACTAGGTATCCAGATGCTATTCCAGTGCCTAGCTCACGTACTAAAGTAATCAGTCGTAAATTGCTAGATTTTTTCACCCGTTTTGAACTCTCCAAAGAGATCCAGTCTGACCGTGGGTCAAATTTCACCTCTAACATGTTCAAACAATTGTTGCAGGAACTTGGGGCCGAGCAGATCCTATCGTCTGCCTATCATCCGCAGACTCAGGGAGCACTTGAGAGAGCCCATCAAACTCTCAAATCGGCACTGCGCAAGTTCTGCTTCGACCATGACCGTGATTGGGACCAAGCAATTCCCTTAGTCCTTTTTGCCATCCGGGAGGTCCCCTCGGAATCCCTAGGGTTTTCGCCTAATGAGTTGGTGTTTGGGCATAGGGTTCGAGGTCCTCTGGCGGTGGTGAGGGAGGCCTGGGAAGGAGATGTGCAAGTCCCAGAGGTTGGTTTGTTGGACTTTGTTATGAAGACTCTGGAACGGTTGGTCACGGCTCTCCAATTTGCACAGGTTAATCTTGTTGGGGCACAGCGTAAGATGAAAGCATGGTATGACCAGAAAGCCAAGTTGAGGGAGTTTGCTCCGGGTGAGGAGGTGCTTGTGCTCCTCCCTTTGGTTGGTCAGCCGTTGAGAGCGAAGTTTAGTGGGCCCTACAAGATAATAATAAAGTGGGAGATCTAGATTACCTTGTAGCTACCCCTGACCGCAAGAAGGCGCACTAGTTATGTCATGTCAACATGTTAAAACACTATTATCGTCCCCCGACTGTGTCTCCCCTTGGTTCTGATGCATGCTTATTGTCATTAAACCATGGTTCTGGGGATGGAACTGACACTGGCTCTGCGCAGGCAGTGTGCACGTCGAGTGTCGCCAAAATAGGGGGGGCGCGACTCTTCTGTCGATGTGCAGAGGACCCCCAAGCTTGCCGATTCTTGGGCTGGACAGGCACATTCAAAGGAGCAGTGGATGGGGAAAGGGAACGTTGGAGTTGCAGTCAGCAAGTCTCAGGGTGTTGGAGTGCAGGTCCTGGCTGTATTAGACACAAAGGAGGAGGAGGAGGAGGGAGATATGTTTCATGGGAATTTTCCCGATGCGGTGTCGGCTGGGGCCTGGTGTAATAACAATTCAGAGGCTTTGTGGGCTAAGCTGGTGCATCTCAACAAGTCCCGTAGCCAGGCTTTGTTTAGTCGGTTGTCACAGTATCCTTTGGTGTTTAGGAATGCGCCTGGGCTGACCTCTTGGGCGGTCCACGACATTGATGTGGAGGATAATAAACTGATAAAGCTGGCTCCCTATCGTCTGAATCCTGCCCGAGCTCAAATCCTTCAGGCCGAACTAGATTATATGTTGGAGAAGGATTTGATTGCGCGTGTGTGGAGTGAGTGGGCGTCTCCTGTCACCCTGCAGCCTAAGCCGGGTGGCAAAGTGCGTTTTTGTATTGACTTCAGGTGCGTGAACGACCTCTCCCGCACTGACTCTTACCTTCTCTCTCGGGTAGATGATTCTGTTGACTCTATAGGGGCTGCCCAGTACATCACTAAGGTGGACCTTCAGAAGGGCTATTGGCAGGACCCCTTGACACCTCGCGCACAGCAAATTGCCAGTTTTGTGGTGGCAGGTGGTGTGTACCAGTGTAAGGTAATGCCATATGGACTGAAAAATGCCCCAGCCACTTTTCAGCGTCTGATGGATCAGGTTGTTGATGGGGTGCCAAATTGCACAGTCTATATAGACGATGTGGTAGTATATGACACATCCTGGGAAGCCCACCTGAATAATGTCACTACTCTATTTCGACGACTCAGTGAGGCAGGTCTAGTGGTGAATTTGGACAAGTGTGAATTCGTCAAGGCACAAGTGCAGTACCTCGGTTACATCGTGGGGCAGGGTAGAGTTGCTCCCCCGAACGCTAAAGTTGAGGCGATAAGAGCTTTTGAGGTGCCCAAGAAAAAGCGGCGAGTGCAACGCTTTCTCGGTATGATAGGGTACCATCGCCGTTTCATACAAAATTATTCAACTGTACTGGCCCCCCTCACTGATCTCCTCAAGAAGGAGGTAACATTTTGTTGGACTGATAAATGTGAGCTAGCATTCAGGGATGTGAAAGCACTTCTTTGCTGTCATCCAATATTGCGTGCACCAGACTTCTCCAAGCCTTTCAAGTTAGCTGTTGATGCGAGCGACGTCGGTGCTGGGGCTGTATTGCTTCAAGACTCCAAGGATGGTGTTGAACATCCAGTCTCATATTTTTCTAAGAAATTTAATAAGGCCCAACAAAATTATTCTTTAATTGAGAAGGAGTTGCTGTCTTTGATTTTGGCTCTGGAACATTTTTCAGTGTATTTGCCTTCCTTCGGTCCCAATATTGTTATTTATTCTGATCATCACCCTTTACAATTTCAAAGTCAGTTTAGGAACAAGAATCAGCGATTGACTCGGTGGAGCCTTATGCTACCGGAATATTCCCTTACAATTAAGCATATCAAGGGCGTGGATAATGTCCTAGCGGATTGCCTTTCACGGGGTCATGGGGTGTGATCGTGTGCGCCAGCCATTGCGCAAGTCAAGGGCCGAGCATGGTAGCCTACCATAGGATGCATTGATTTATTGTGGGGCCGACTGGGATGTGTTGGGGTGGTGATGAGATGAATGGTATAATTTTAAGTTAGTTGTAAGCACATTAGTAAACTTTACAATTTTGTTTTATATAGTATCAAAACTAAAACTATGTGCTTATTATGTGTTTATTGGCTATAGTGAGGTTGGGTTATGTTGCGAAATTTTCATTGCCTTGAAAATGTCCCCCCCACGGTGAGGGTGTGACGATATTCCTTCATCGTAAGCTTTATAGAGTTTATAAATAGTCTATATAGCCTATAAATTACTATGTTGCATTGGTCATTATCGTATAAATACGATAGAATATGACTCTTTTGTGATCTCGTATGTCTCTGTGACGTCACGATCTCTCCTACAGCACGACGTAGGACGAGTAGATCGTATATTATAAGATTGTAAATAAGTTAAGTTATAAAAGGCCTAATATGCTATTAAGCAATATTGCCATGGTCTTATGTAGTATATATGAATTTATCGTATATATTAATATAATTTATCTTTATCGTATAGAGCAACCTAAATGCGGTACGATAATTTGGGCTCCTGGCGGTTTGCCAAGGCAGCAAGGTGTGCTTTTGAGGTACGCCAGAGCCTTCACGAACACCAACCAGTTAACATTCAATTTTCCGCCCTCAGTTGATCGTGCTTTTGTGCCTGTAATCACAATACACATACAGCAATACACTCAGCTACACCATCACGACGCTCTCATCGACATCATGACTGACTGATAGATAAGCATACATTATAATAATCATGTCCATTCCCATGTAATCATTTATTCTTTCTTTAACTTGACTCGAGTCTTGGGACCGAAGTCTCGTTCCCCATTGTCCACCGCCATATTGGATAAAACGTTCTCCCTTGCCTCATTGCCACGTGGAACTATTGGTGAGTTAATTCCTGGCTAATATTAACCCTTATAACCTTACCCTATATATACATTTGTTATGTGAGACCTTTGGATATAAATTAGCTTGTTTCAGATTGAATTCAATTTAGATATAGAGTAGTTTTCATTTAGATTGATTTTATTTGATTCATTATAGCTTAGTAATATTTAACTTCCATTGATAGTTTACCACAGTCATAATATTATATTCACAGGGTGAATATATCATACGTCTCGTCTCGCGGAAATTATATAGTTTATAAATAGTCTATATAGCCTATAAATTACTATGTTGCATTGGTCATATTATATTCACAGGGTGAATATATTATACGTCTCGCAGTAATTTCAATAGTGCGTGAAGCAGTGATCAACCCTGCTTCATATTATCCGTATATTATCGTCTGTCCCAGTATATTATCGCCTGCTTCATATTCTTATTATTTCGTTCAATGACGTGGTCACTTTGCGTTTCCATTCTCAGTGGCTGTCGTCTGCAGGTGTTTTAATTGTTTATTAGTTTATTAATTGGGGACTATTAATAATACATTAACACAATGCATATATATATGTTATAAATTGCATACATTTTATATTTAGTTATTTAATCCTATGTGGTCCTCCTTACATTGTACATTACGTTACATTGGTTACATTATACAAAAAGGAACCATCGTCCAAGCTCGTTCAGGTAGAGCCATCTGGTGGTGTCAGTGAATACCCGCTGAACACCAGGCAGTCCGTATTTAACATTCGAGGGAACAATACCTCCCTCTCGCAATTCTCTCATATTGGCATTTGTTTATACTTATTTATTTATTGGCATTTACTTCTTTGTTTATTAATTTTGTATATTAACGTAACTCAGACGGATTCCAAGGACGTGTGTGTGGCTTGTGTTTGTCCCTCCTATTGTACCTGCAGAGTTATTTGTGTTTTCCTATATAGTTGTTCTTCCTGTCTGTGTTTCTTGAGCCGCAACCATGGCTTTGTTATGGTAGCCAGTATACTTCGGTATTGGTGGAGGGATACGAAAATATTCCTCGCTGGCATAACTGTGTTTATTTATTTCCTGCAGTGGCGTGTGTTGATTACCAGCCAATAGGGTAATTTTCTTGAAAAGACTCGCAGCCTTATTTGAGTTTTTTTGGCCAATTTTTTGTGGCAATGGTAGTTTTGATGCCATTAGTTATAATTCCACTGTGGGAGAAACCCTATATAACCACATTATCCAACAATCTTAAGATAACTCTCCCCGATAGTGGGGAGGGCAATGAAGATCAGGGAAAATGTGGGGTTAAAGTAATATAGTAAAATAATTAAGAATAGGAATGTGTGAAATGCCAAAAATGCCACTTTTCCGAAATCCGAGCCAAGTTTTGTCGAAACTTGGCTCGGATTTTCAATAATTTCAGAGACTCCAAAGAGCATTTTCTAAAAATCCGAGCCAAGTTTTGTCCAAAGTTGGCTCGGATTTTGCATTAATTATTGTTCCTTCCAACAACCAACTATACTCCTAAAATCGATTAATGAAATTTACAAACACATGTGGCAGTCCGTGGATTCGAATCCAGGATGCTCACACCGAAAATCAACACCTTATGCATCGCACCACGAAGACAGTGGTGTCAGAGACAAAGGGTCACTTTTTATGGTAACATTCAAGGAGATTACACCAGGACTCTTCTTCCCTCTGACCAGGTATAGGCTATCCTAGTGGTTACTATCGTATACCCCTTTGAAAGGACATTAGCCTAACCTAACAAACTTACCTAACCTAACTTAGTATTATGGGTGCCTATACCCCTTTGAAAGGACATTAGCCTAACTTAACAACCTTACCTAACCTAACCTAGTATTATGGGTGCCTATAGCCCTTTGGAAGGACATTAGCCTAACTTAACAACCTTACCTAACCTAACCTAGTATTATGGGTGCCTATAGCCCTTTGGAAGGACATTAGACTAACCTAACAACCTTACCTAACCTAGTATTATGGGTGCCTATACCCCTTTGAAAGGACATTAGCCTAACCTAACAACCTTACCTAACCTAACTTAGTATTATGAGTGGGGGCTGCCGCCCCCACATTTGTTATGTGAGACCTTTGGATATAAATTAGCTTGTTTCAGATTGAATTCAATTTAGATATAGAGTAGTTTTCATTTAGATTGATTTTATTTGATTCATTATAGCTTAGTAATATTTAACTTCCATTGATAGTTTACCACATTGGTGCCCAGACCCGGGAATTAGCTACCAGTAGGGGATTTTTCTTGGGCAATGAGCAAGGGATTAGCCCAGGGATGCAGGAGCAAGGACCCCGGAGGGGTGGGGCTTAGCTATCTCCCTGTACCTCAGGCGCCGGTACCTCAGCGAATAGCCATAGTAGGGCATTCGTATGCTACTAGGCTAAGGGCAGCTGACGGAGGTACTGAGTCGTATCGGGCATCCGAGGGGGAAAGAACTTTCCGGCTGACCTACTTCGGGGTACCGGGAGCAACCGTTGATACCCTGAAGGCCTCCCCCCAGTGGGGGCAAGTGGTTCGGTTTAGGCCGCATATGATCTTTTTGTTTATAGGCGGCAATGATATACGCCCCGGTACAGTACCCCGCGAGTTAGCTGACACAATCAAAGAGGTGGCGCTGGATCTGGAGCGTGAGTCCGGAGGGAGCTGCAAGATCGTGGCAATTGAGAGCCGGACGAGAGTCAGAGGGTTCTCAGCGGCGGATTACCAAGCCATAAAAAATTCTGTTAACCGCGCCCTGAGGTGTCGGTTAATAGAAAGTAAGCACCGCTTTGTTTCTCTCACATTCAGCATCCGAGACCTCGACCAGGATGGTGTCCACCTCGACTTAGACACCAATCAAGTCTTGTATGAGAAGATTGTAGGGCTAACGAAGCGTTGGCTAGAGAGGGACGCCGGGGTTGTATCGTTGCGCCTGCCTAAGTCCTGCTTCCCACCCATCATCTTTCCCCAGTAATTTTCTTTTCCGTTTCAGACTTCCTGTGACATATGACCTGACCTAACTTTTTTTCTTGTTCAATATGATCCATTAGTAGGTATTGCTATTTAGTGTACTATTTTTTCTCCATAACATAGAAGTCCGCCGGTTGGCGTCTCTTAATTAGACTATTATTTGGCCGTTGTTTTTGTAACGTAACATTTAGATACATAGCCTATAGGCTCGCATGCAAAATGGATAAAAACGATAAAGAGACACTGTCTAGTGGGGTGCTGATCAAAGCCCCTAAAAATCAAAGGGCGGGACTTCGGGGAGTATTAAATAGGCTAATAGTGGACTTAAACACTTTCATCACTACTGCTGATCTAGAGGAATTGGAGGCCAGATTAGATAACGTCCAGGCTACCCACGGTCGTATTACGGCTCTGAGTGAGGTGATTGTGGCTGACATGATAGAGGAGGAAGAGATAATTACAGAGTGTGATAATCGCGCCCTCTATGACGAACCTGTCTTTAGAGCGAAGCGCCTATTACAGCGTGCTGTCGCAAGTAAGAAGGGAGGCGATAATGAGGCCCATAGAAGGGCTGACCCAAAACATACTGTACACCTCCCAAAGCTCAATCTTCCTACATTTTGGGGCAGGTTAACAGAGTGGTTAGCTTTCTGGGACGTATTTCGATCTACGGTTCATGAATCCTCTTTGGATAATGTCCGCAAGTTTCACTATCTGAAGGGACAAATGGAAGGAGAGGCCTTACATTTAATAGAGGGTTTTGCAGTAGTGGGTGGTAGTTATCTTGAAGCGGTACACTTATTAGAGTCCACATACGGGGAAAGAGAGCAGTTGAAGATGGCCCATGTCGTTGCCTTGTTGGGGCTCGCAGAACCACAGTATAAGGTTGATGAGTTGACAAACTTCAGGGCAAATATGGAGTGCCATACTCGATCGCTAGACACCCTAGGGCTTACCACGCAGGAAATGATAGTCATTATCTTGCGGCAGAAGCTTCCTATGGCAATACTTGATAAGGTAAGATCATTTGAACTGGGGGAGTTCAAAACTCAGTTCAGCAAGGAGATCAATAATCTACAGTTGAACAAAGGGAGAATGTATGTGTCGGGAGGGAGTGAGAATGTGGAGAAGAGGGGAACAATAAGCATGACAGTGGGGACTAAAGTAAAGAAAGAGGGTGTGTATAAGAAACCTGCTCAGATTCTATGTAAGCTATGTAACAACAAACATAAATGGAGTTTCTGCATAAAATACCCAACAAATGAGACAAAACTAGCACAGGCGAAAAGATTGAAGCTATGTGTAGGTTGTCTAAGTGGGGAACATGGTAAGCAGGGACAATGTACTGCTACATACTTAAGGCCCTGTCGGCACTGCAAAGGACATCACTTTTGATAAGTTGTGTCCTACAGCGGATAAAGTCAAAGACGTCAAAAATGAGGGTACTACAACTGTGGCACTAGGTAGCACGCAAGACACCACTATATTGCCCACAATACAGATTCCCATGGAAGGTAATGACATTAGCAAAGTTTTTCGGGTACTTCTAGATCAAGGATCTCAACGTTCCTTTATAAAGAGGTCCGTACTAGTGGGATTAAAGCACCGAATCGTAGGGGCTGAGACTCTTCGATTACAGGGCTTCACAGGGGTTACTGATAAACAAGACTAAGAGATAGCGGAGATTTCATATTTCTATCGTAAAAACCGGTACTTTATGACTTGTATCGTAGTAGACACCCTACCAGAATATGTATCTGTGGGTGTGAAGAAGGTGGAACACGCATTACGTAGCAAAGGGGTTAACTTGTCAGATCCCATGGGAAATCAGAGTGAGGTGCATGTTCTACTTGGTGTAGATCATTATTATGAAGTAGTATACCCTGGATTTAAAAAGATGTGTGGTGTAGTTTTAATCCCCACTAAATTTGGATACTGCATGAGCGGAAAGGTGCATACTACACAGTCAAAGGTCCTGGTCGACACGGTCTCGATATATAGAGTCAATGTAACCGCGGCAGAGGAGTTGGGAAGGGAGGATTCCCAACCTAGTGACCCTAAGATGGCTGCCGAGTTCGACCTGGAACGACTGTGGAGATTGGATCACATAGGCATTAATCCTATGGAGACTTTTTATGACTCGGAAGTTGCGCTACAAAGGTTTGACGAGTCTGTGTGCTACTGTGCCTCAGACAAGCAATATAAAGTTAGTTTACCCTGGAAGAACAGTGAGATAAGCCTGCCTACCAACTATGGTTTGGCATTAGGTCGCTTGCGCGCATTGCAGCGGAAATTGTCTAACGAACCGAGCACGCGCCAGGCGTATGACGATGTATTTCGGAGTTATGAGGATAGGGGCTTTATAGAGAGAGTCGATGTCAGGGAACCGTGTAAGAAGGGTAGGGTTCACTATCTGGCCCATCAAGAAAGACAGCGTCACCACACCAATACGGGTGGTGTATGACTGTTCTGCCCACCAAGGACAACAACCCAGTCTAAATGACTGCCTGTTGACAGGTCCGTCCATGGTGTCGGACCTGTCCCAACATCTATTGCGGTTTAGGCTGGGGAAGTATGCCTATACCAGTGACATTGAGAAGGCATTCTTGATGGTCAAGCTAAAGGAAGAAGATAGAGATGTTACCCGCTTTCTTTGGTTCGGCGACATTAGCGACTCTGAAAGTCCCATCATAATATACCGTTTTCGGGTTGTACTCTTTGGGGCCACTTGCTCGCAGTTTTTGTTAAATGCCACAATCAGAAAACATCTAGCTGACACTCATGAGGACACAAGTAAACTATCTCGCGGATTATACATTGACAATTTGCAGGGTACTAGCGATAGTCAAGATGATTTGTTGTATGCATACTGGCAAGCACGCAGATTGTTTGCGGATGCACATCTATTTCTCCGCGAGTGGGTTACTAATAGTGAAGATCTTCAGAGTTTAATACAAGTGGATGGTACGGCATCTCTTAACCAGGAAAAGTCCAGAAATTTGGGGATGATCTGGCAACCTAAACATGACATACTAACTTTTCAAACAAGATCTTTTGCTCAGCAGACAGGAGCGCACACAAAAAGAAGTCTGTTGAGCAAAGTTGCGCAATTTTTTGATCCTTTGGGTCTAGCATTACCCGTTACCATAAGAGCTAGGATTCTAATGCAGGAAGTTTGGAGACGTAAGATAGGATGGGATGACAGTTTGCCCGAGGACTTGAATAACCAAGGGACATTGTTGTTGAATGAATATGCCATCCTATGTACTAGACCTATACCTCGTAAAGTGGCGGCGTTCGGTGACGTTACGTTACACACGTTTTGCGATGCTAGCGCCACGGCATACGGGGTAGCCATATATGTTGTTACTTCATTTGGGGCACATTTAGTTACAGCCCGGGCCAAGGTAGCCCCGGTTAAAAAGGTAACTATCCCTAAAATGGAATTGACTGCCATGCTGCTATTAGCACGTCTGGTGCAACATGTACGCGCAGCATACGAGAGCGAATTAAATATTGAAATCGTTCATGTATGGTGCGATAGTCAGGTCGCACTCAACTGGATACATAGCAAGAAGTCTCTGCCAGTTTATGTGCGGAATAGGGTAGATGAGATTAGAGCCCTTTTGCCAGACGTTGCTTATCATTATGTAAATACAAAAGAAAACCCTAGTGATCTCATAACTAGGGGTATAACGGCTAGCCAGTTAATGAAGTCCGAATTGTGGTGGCATGGTCCAAAGTGGCTGCTCCATGAAAGTGAATGGACGATATGGCATGCTGTTGGTGAGGGACTTCTGCCACTGGAAACAAGTGGCAGTTACAGCCCAACCAAATGAGCCACCGGGTCCTATCATGAAGTGGGCAAGATTCGGTGACTATAATAAACTAGTCAGAGTTGTAGCTTGGGTGTTGCGATATGTATCCAATCTCAAGCTTAAAGTAACGGGCCAACTCTGCAACAGGGGTCACAACATTGATGCTCGTGAATTTAAAGCAGCTGAAGTAACTTTGATCAAATGGGTTCAAATAGAAACCTTTTCCAATGAATTAGAATCCTTGAAAGGCTCGAATAAGACATTAATGCCTAATATAGTGCGTCAACTAAGGTTGCACCTAGACAATGGCCTCATCAGGTGTGAGGGTCGCCTGAAGTGGTCGGGTGTACCAGACGGCACAAACCGACCTATACTTATGCCAACAAGACATCACGTTACTGATCTATTGATCATACGTGCACATAGGGAAGTAAAACACTACGGGGTATGTCATATTATATCAAATTTACGTCTCACATGGTGGATACCCAGAGTTCGACAAGTAGCTCGACGCGTAGTGAGAAAGTGTGTAATATGCCAGAGACTAAAGGGTAAACCATATGCAACTGGACCAGCTCCACCTCTACCTGAATGCCGTGTAAAGCACGTAGAACCTTTCCAAGCGGTAGGATTAGATTACACAGGGGCATTGAAGACGAGGGAGCATGAGAAGGTTTATATATTATTGTTTACCTGTGCGACGTCTCGAGCGGTACACCTAGAACTATGTGATAATATGTCTAGCGAAGAATTTATGCTGGCGTTCAGACGGTTTTGTGCCAGTCGTTCATTCCCTCAACTCATTCTTAGCGACAATGCTCCCACTTATGTCCAAGCATCAAAATATCTAAAGGATATGAGTAGTGATCCTACTGTCATCACTTTTTTGGGAGAGAAGAAGTGCGAATGGAGGTTCATTCCAGTTAAGGCACCTTGGTTTGGTGGAATGTGGGAACGATGTGTCGGCATAGTAAAGTCAGGACTAAGAGCGGTTGTAGGACGTGCTCTATTAAAGAAAAGTGAGTTGACGACAGTCCTCACAGAGATAGAGGCAGTCGTGAATGATCGCCCGCTTACATATGTGTACACCGACCTGCAAGGACCACTACCATTAACGCCAGCTCACTTGCTATATGGAAAACCATTGACTGCGTTTCCATCTGATTTTCAGTCCATAGTAGAGTTAGAGGATCCCTCGTTGTACTCTGAGGTAGCGGTGTCTAAGAGATACCAGTATATATCCAGGATAATCGAGGATTTTAGGAAACGGTGGATTAGTGAATATCTGCTAGCATTGAGGGAAAGGAGTGTTACTCCCTCTGGTAGACCAACGGCACCTACAGTTGGTGAAGTTGTTTTAATTAAAGAAGATAGTCCTCGTTTATACTGGAAATTAGGCCACATATTGGAGGTATACAAGGGGGCAGACTCTGTAGAGCGGGTGGCGCTATTGAAGACAGCCACTGGAACTACTGTTCGTCCTATCGCACGTTTGTACGCTTTGGAGCTCGATTCCGCATTGCAATCTGAGGCTCCACCTGTTATTGCTGGGTCCGAGGATTCTCAAAGGATCGACTCACCTCTTACTGATGGTGATCATTCTCGGACCGGGACGCGTCCCAGACGCGCTGCTGCTGGCGCCGTCGACTTGTGGCGTCAGAAGATAGCCTCTGGGCAACTTTAGGTTTAAGGTGGGGTTCAGGTCTTTTTTATGGGGGGAGTGTATCGTATAAATACGATAGAATATGACTCTTTTGTGATCTCGTATGTCTCTGTGACGTCACGATCTCTCCTACAGCACGACGTAGGACGAGTAGATCGTATATTATAAGATTGTAAATAAGTTAAGTTATAAAAGGCCTAATATGCTATTAAGCAATATTGCCATGGTCTTATGTAGTATATATGAATTTATCGTATATATTAATATAATTTATCGTATAGAGCAACCTAAATGCGGTACGATAATTTGGGCTCCTGGCGGTTTGCCAAGGCAGCAAGGTGTGCTTTTGAGGTACGCCAGAGCCTTCACGAACACCAACCAGTTAACATTCAATTTTCCGCCCTCAGTTGATCGTGCTTTTGTGCCTGTAATCACAATACACATACAGCAATACACTCAGCTACACCATCACGACGCTCTCATCGACATCATGACTGACTGATAGATAAGCATACATTATAATAATCATGTCCATTCCCATGTAATCATTTATTCTTTCTTTAACTTGACTCGAGTCTTGGGACCGAAGTCTCGTTCCCCATTGTCCACCGCCATATTGGATAAAACGTTCTCCCTTGCCTCATTGCCACGTGGAACTATTGGTGAGTTAATTCCTGGCTAATATTAACCCTTATAACCTTACCCTATATATACATTTGTTATGCGAGACCTTTGGATATAAATTAGCTTGTTTCAGATTGAATTCAATTTAGATATAGAGTAGTTTTCATTTAGATTGATTTTATTTGATTCATTATAGCTTAGTAATATTTAACTTCCATTGATAGTTTACCACAGTCATAATATTATATTCACAGGGTGAATATATCATAAGTCTCGCGGAAATTATATAGTTTATAAATAGTCTATATAGCCTATAAATTACTATGTTGCATTGGTCATATTATATTCACAGGGTGAATATATTATAAGTCTCGCAGTAATTTCAATAGTGCGTGAAGCAGTGATCAACCCTGCTTCATATTATCCGTATATTATCGTCTGTCCCAGTATATTATCGCCTGCTTCATATTCTTATTATTTCGTTCAATGACGTGGTCACTTTGCGTTTCCATTCTCAGTGGCTGTCGTCTGCAGGTGTTTTAATTGTTTATTAGTTTATTAATTGGGGACTATTAATAATACATTAACACAATGCATATATATATGTTATAAATTGCATACATTTTATATTTAGTTATTTAATCCTATGTGGTCCTCCTTACATTGTACATTACGTTACATTGGTTACATTATACAAAAAGGAACCATCGTCCAAGCTCGTTCAGGTAGAGCCATCTGGTGGTGTCAGTGAATACCCGCTGAACACCAGGCAGTCCGTATTTAACATTCGAGGGAACAATACCTCCCTCTCGCAATTCTCTCCTATTGGCATTTGTTTATACTTATTTATTTATTGGCATTTACTTCTTTGTTTATTAATTTTGTATATTAACGTAACTCAGACGGATTCCAAGGACGTGTGTGTGGCTTGTGTTTGTCCCTCCTATTGTACCTGCAGAGTTATTTGTGTTTTCCTATATAGTTGTTCTTCCTGTCTGTGTTTCTTGAGCCGCAACCATGGCTTTGTTATGGTAGCCAGTATACTTCGGTATTGGTAGAGGGATACGAAAATATTCCTCGCTGGCATAACTGTGTTTATTTATTTCCTGCAGTGGCGTGTGTTGATTACCAGCCAATAGGGTAATTTTCTTGAAAAGACTCGCAGCCTTATTTGAGTTTTTTTGGCCAATTTTTTGTGGCAATGGTAGTTTTGATGCCATTAGTTATAATTCCACTGTGGGAGAAACCCTATATAACCACATTATCCAACAATCTTAAGATAACTCTCCCCGATAGTGGGGAGGGCAATGAAGATCAGGGAAAATGTGGGGTTAAAGTAATATAGTAAAATAATTAAGAATAGGAATGTGTGAAATGCCAAAAATGCCACTTTTCCGAAATCCGAGCCAAGTTTTGTCGAAACTTCTATCTATCTATCTATCTATACTCCTAAAATCGATTAATGAAATTTACAAACACATGTGGCAGTCCGTGGATTCGAATCCAGGATGCTCACACCGAAAATCAACACCTTATGCATCGCACCACGAAGACAGTGGTGTCAGAGACAAAGGGTCACTTTTTATGGTAACATTCAAGGAGATTACACCAGGACTCTTCTTCCCTCTGACCAGGTATAGGCTATCCTAGTGGTTACTATCGTATACCCCTTTGAAAGGACATTAGCCTAACCTAACAAACTTACCTAACCTAACTTAGTATTATGGGTGCCTATACCCCTTTGAAAGGACATTAGCCTAACTTAACAACCTTACCTAACCTAACCTAGTATTATGGGTGCCTATAGCCCTTTGGAAGGACATTAGCCTAACTTAACAACCTTACCTAACCTAACCTAGTATTATGGGTGCCTATAGCCCTTTGGAAGGACATTAGACTAACCTAACAACCTTACCTAACCTAGTATTATGGGTGCCTATACCCCTTTGAAAGGACATTAGCCTAACCTAACAACCTTACCTAACCTAACTTAGTATTATGAGTGGGGGCTGCCGCCCCCACACCCCCGCTATTTGACATCTTTAGACAGATTTTTGGTGTATTTGTTAGTACCCCATACGTGGGATCCAAAAGTAGCCCTTGCATGCCAGCTACTGTGGGTGCATACTACTCGGTACGTGAGATACAAAACGTGACTCATTACGATTCCCGAGCTAGCTGGGGTCCGGCTCCTTTATATTGTGCAGGTTACCTCCACTCCCACAGCATATATTACATTAATAAAATGTATGATCTATATCTATCTATATGCTCAGGCCCAATCCCCATTTTGGGGGTAGCCGACTCAAGACAGAGCAAGAACAGGGAAAACACTAAAACAACATAAAACAAAAAATAAACACAGATAAAAAACACAAACTCTCACACATCCAGGTCACCCAGGAGAAGACCCAGAGACCAGGGTTACCAAGGTCGTTCCAGCACTCTCCCGGCCCCTGACCACCCGGAGAGGTTCCGATCTCGGCAGGCAGACTTGCAGCGGAGCCAAAGCCACAAGTCCTCCCACCACACTTCCAGGCACACCCTTCATATTAATAGTCTCCCCGGGCCAGGCGCCTGATGGACTATTATCTAGTCCAGCTTGCGCCCGACCCCTTACTCCAATATGATAATTATCCCGAATAGACTCGCAGCGTTATTATACATCTAAACTTCTTTTGTTGTCTATTTTCACTCGCTTGCAATTCACTGCCACATGTACTACACTTACCAGTTGCCAAGACTAACTTATGCTGAACAAGAAAATCCCATGTAGCTTCCTTGGTTCGCAAAATTTCCCCCAATTTCTGACAGGAGAGACTACAACCTGCACAAGCGGCCATGACCGTTACAAATCTGCCGGGCTGTTTTAAGTTTCTGTCAGCTGAGAGAAGGAATGGCAACAATATGCGCCGATTCGTGCGCCAGAGCAAATATATGTAATAATACTAAGACTACAAGGGAAATAGGAAAGAAAAATGCCAGAAAGGATTGAACAAATACCGGGAAAACTATGAAACTTAAATAAAAGCACAATGTAATGTTGTAAATGTGTATATTAGACATACAGTAACATCTTTGTAGAACCTAACACTTTACCGTAGCGAGTGTACTCCATTGCGAACATGTCCGTAGCGGAGCTCTCAAGATTGCGGGAGTGAAGAACAAGAGTTTGTTTACGCGCGGGACTATTTTTATCGACATAATCGAGTTTCAAAACTTATCAAAACTATTCTACCACAACGGAATCTATGTGAGTATATTATAAGGATTCCATAGCTTCACTTTCCCTAATAAATTATGTATAATAACGCTGAGAGTCTATTTGGGATAATTATCGCCAATAGTTATTTATTTCTTTTATGTGCATATATTAATTTGGGGGTCCAGACTATTGGGGCGCCTGGTTCGAAGTAGAGGGTGGAGGACTTCATTAGTCTTCCTATTACAGGGAGGATTACTTCGGCCCAGGCCAACCAATGGTCTGGACAGCTTAAGTGGGTGGTGGTTGATTGGAGTTTTATTTTGACCAGTGTTTGATTCATTAAGTTTGCATTCATTATTGGCATGTATTTAACGTAATTGCCTTAACGTAACTTAAATCAGAGCTTTCTCTTCTTTGTGCAGCTTAGGAAGGATCGTCAGTATTGCCATTCGGTACTGAGTTTTGTTGATAGTTGTGGCTCAAGATTTCTTTTCACCACAACTAGGGGTTCCAGTTTCTGCATTGTGTGTATAACGGAACCAGTTGGGGGAATTGTCTGCACCTTTGGTCCCCAGAGAGTCTGGACGTTGCGAATGAGTTCTGTTCGGTTGCGATAAGCTGTGTTACGAGTTGAGGCTACGGAGGTGCTGAGTAGTTACTTGTCTGTGTTAGTCCATGGACTAGAAGCCTCTACTGTCAGTCGTAACAATAGGCAGTTCATTTGAGCATAAATAAAAAATTTAGTCCTAACTGAAAGAGTAATTCCGTCTGACAATCAGGAGACGGGATTAGCTCAGGTGGATAAGCAAGGTTTACCCTTTAAATCTTGTTACAGGGAAGACCCTGACACTTCCCCGCGCTCGACCAATCAACAGCCTTCTGTGACGCAGCACAAAGATCAACTTTCAACTCCCTTTAAACGCTCGCCTCATAACTCGCTCCCAGTTCACAACCGTATATTTTATCCTGATCGCAAATGTTCTATTAGAATGCCACCCTCTTACTCCCGTCAGCCACTACAGAACATCTCAATTTCGATCTTGATACATAATGTGTAGGGTGGTGGACTTGCACATATCACACATATAAGGGTATTAGGGTGGAGGATGGGAGGTCTGGATATAGGATGGGGAGAGCTAAGTGGACGGTTTATTAAGTTTGCTTGTGTGTGATGAGCTAATAAGCTTCCAGGAAAATATTACGAAGATGAAGTAAAGCAGGAGGGTAAGTTTGAATTTCAAAGCGAGCGGTCTGGTGTAGCTCCTCCCCAGCGCGTGGCTCAGCCAATCGCAGGGACCCGGTCCGTGAGTGAGGGGTATAAAGGGAGGTGAGTGTAATTATTATTAATCACTCGTCCACAGGCTCCCCAACAACGTCCAAGACAGCAGCCACGGAAACGCCTGAACATCTACACACCAATCAATAGGAGCAGCCTTCCACCACCTCCTCCTGCAGTCTCGGCATCGCCACCTCCATCAGCAGTCAACATCACCGGACCAGTAGCAGCCTCGACTCTAGCACCTGCCACCATTAATCATCCGGTGGCACTCTCTTCCACGTCGTCTGAGTACACTGTGTCCACCATAGGAGAAATAGTCGACGTGGAGACGATCGAGGAAGGAGTCAAGGATGCAGCACCAAGAGGAAAAAGACGTCCCCCCCCCCTGAATCATCTTTTTGGAGAGCCATTTTGGGGGACACCGAAGCAACCCCTGATCCATCTTTTACACCAGAGCAAGTAGAAGGTCTAAGGATCTTCCAAAGTCAGCTGTTCAAGATCAGGAGCTCCATGAAAAACTCAAAAAGATCGAGAAAGACCTTCAACATGGAAGAATTCGTTAAACACTAACATTAACACCATCGACTTCTTCACCACCACCATCAACACCACCATCTCCTGCCTTCATCTTGCAGCCTCCCAGCCCCCTTCTTGGCAAGCCATACTGATCCAGCCCAATACTCGACTCACGCACGTTGGGTCAAGCCCCGACACTCTATTTGCTCTCACTTTTACCAGTCTCTCCTACTTAACCAATAAAAACTTCCCTTCTTTCACCCTCACCCACCTTTTCTATATTCGTTTGTATTGTATTATTGTAGCGGCCCCCACATTGCCTTAAGTTCTGAATGCCCCTTCCGCCTCAATGTTCTCAAACAAACTCTTAACAATTCAAAGACTTCCCCAACATCCCCAACATCCAACAACCCTCGCCCTCTCTTCTCCTCCCATCCAGTCACCAATATAATCATATGCCTCAGTTGCTACCCCATCACTCTCCCATCAATCCTCACCCATGCTTTCCTCCTCCTCCACCAGCTCCAACCCCCCAAGCCCTTTCTTCAATCGTGAAATTTTTACCCAAACATCAGTGCTGGTAAATGTAGCTCTCCACTTAACAGACCACCAAGTTAACCCCGATACAGTTGACTTCGGCCCAGTGATCTCTGTGACCTGGGCCCATTTTGATGACTTCGGGACCAATATATTTTTGGTCCGAAGTCACCGATCTTAAACTACCGCTTTCTTGCGAGATTCGGCAATAGGCAAACAAATGGGAACTTATTATAGCTGTATTATTCCTCCTCCACACCAATTCCTTCTCTATTTATAAATGATGTCGGGATTTATTGATAGTTCTAGTGAACTTATACGCTCGGTGCATGCCGCGCATATCCTACTATCGAGTGTGTGCGTTTGTGTGTATGTATAGTCTTAACCATAGACAAATCGTATATATCTTGGTGTATTTTGGAACTGTTCATTATGGATTTGTGTAGGCTATAGTCTTACTTCAGCCTGGTTCACATTTCTCACAGATCCACTAATATTAAAAGAGCTTTCGACCTTTGTAAAGTACGGTGTAGCCTATCTTATAATATATATTGCATTTCTTTAACTAACTAAATAAGACTCATTATAATGAAACGATAGGATAAATCAAACAAAGGACAACTATGATATGACTCAGTGAAGCAACAGAATGAGATCGTACAATGGTGAATCATTATGTATGAATCTTTATTGATATATAGATTAGTAGCTGCATTGTGGAAATCATGAATCCAAAACCATAATATGTTGCAGGTTCGAATACAGCTTAATCCAGTTATTATCTATGATTTGTCCTGGTAGGTTGGTTGTAGCGATTGGACATTTTGAATGGATACGGTATATTGTGAAATGGAGACATAGCTACAGTGACTTTAGATATTTCAAATAGCGTTGAGTTTAAGATTGACATTCACGCATATATACACAACCCCACTGAGAGACACACAGCTGGTTATGGCCTCTACCAGCTTTTGCGTTCGTTGCTGCCTTGAAGTACGGGGCCAACGGGAGGCACTGCAGTGTGATCGCTGCAACGAATGGCAACATCGAAAATGTGGTACCGGAATTTCACGGCATATTTACCGCAAAATGGTAAACGGAGTAGCACACCTTGATGACTGGCAGTGCTGGAGATGTGAAGCAGAGGCAAACAGCTGTGAAGAATCTAATGTGCAGCATAGTTCGTCCCTTAATCCAGAAACACGTCTGCGCTTGATCCACCAGAGTTTAATGATTCTTCTATATTGGATCCTGAACCATTAATTCCAGATGAACCTCAACCCTGTGACAACGCTTACAAGATAATTAAAGGCTCTTCAATACGTGGTGGAGATAAATTGTTTGACCCTCATGGCTATTCGTACACAGTAAAACGGAAATCTACAAAGACGGTAACATGGAGATGTTCAAATAGATCTCGGTCAACAAACTGTCTTGCTACTGTGTGCCAGATGGATGAACATACATTTATTCACGGACCTCAAGAACATGTTCACAAAGCTCAATCGGGGACTGAAGTAGCAGCATGTGTTGCAATGCAAGCAAAGAATATCAGCATATTCCAAGTTTATTTCAAGGATTAAAGGAAACTTTAACTACTGGACCACTTCTCGAGTTTGCTAATTATATAGAAAAGACCTGGGTAAACTCTGTTGTATGGCCGCCCAAATCCTGGAGTGTATATAGTCTTAGTATCAGGACTAATAATGATCTTGAAGGTTGGCATAATAGACTGAAGGCGAGGGGCAAAGCACAAATGTCATTTTATTTTATGGTGCAACTCTTGCAAAATGAGGCAGATTTGGTAAGTACCCAAGTAAGATTAGTCTCCGAAGGAAAACTGAAAAGACACCAAAGATCAGCGTACAAAAAGTTGCAAGCTAGGATTTTCAGTCTTTGGGAAGAATATGAGCAAGGTGAAAGGAATGCCCAGCGTTTACTGCGAGCTGTATCACGTCTTTACAGGGTGTCAATCCACATCATATGAATTGTTATAATTATGGTTTATTATTTTATCATTATAGCGCGACGGAGCAGCGAAGGTGAGAGCTCTAGGGGGGTCCGGGGACATGGCCCCCCCCCTGTGATTTTTTTGAGAATTTAGGTGTCTAAAACAACATTTCCTGCAATCTAAAAGCAATCAAGATGGAAAATATAGAGACCAAAATTATGTCAATTTACCTTTTTTGTTTCTTACAAAAAACAAAAAAAAAGTGTTGGGAGTTTCTGTTATCATTATACAAAAAGTTAATTTGCGTTATCACTAAAAAAAAAACGGCGTTGTTTGACACCCTGCGTCCTTATGCCCCTTAGTGGTAATATACTGTAATACATACATACAGGCTGGTTTATTTTCTTTACTGTTTTAACGACTGTAGTACTACTACTTATACTACTATACTGGGATGAATTAGATTAGAGATTAGACTATTAGGTGCATATCCTATGCGATTTCATTTTTTTACGAATGCATTTTAGTAAGAGATTGTATGCGGTTATAATCCAATAACCCCTGATAAGCCAGTCTATCTTGGTATAATGGATTAGACTCCTATAGGTGCGTGTCGTATGCGATTTTAATTTTGACGAGTGTTTTAATGAGATTTTATGCTGTTAAATCTCGATTGCTATTCTTATCTCTAAAATAAATACCAGACAAGGGTAATACTTCGATTAGAAGGCGGTCCACAATACTCACCTAGATATTGCATAGAATTACCCAGTCTTATGAGTCACGTAGGAGCCTCGTACGTGCACCTGTTATTGTTGTTCTTTACCGCTTATTCTAGACTTACGTATGCAATATCTTTGTGCCAATAAATGTAATATGAATGTAAGTCTTGTTTTAATTATCCTCTATTACTTTCTGTGTCAGTGTTCAAACTATTTTGACTTCTCCAGTTAGGAAGAACCCACTTATTTAAACCAATAACCCCAGTAAAAACCTGGCATAACAATAAGGTACACCGTAATTTATGAAGGTCGAAAGCTCTTTTAATATTAGTGGATCTGTGAGAAATGTGAACCGGGCTGAAGTAAGACTATCTAGCCTACACAAATCCATAATGAACAGTTCCAAAATACACCAAGATATATAAGATTTGTCTATGGTTAAGACTATACATACACACAAACGCACACACTCGATAGTAGGATATGCGCGGCATGCACCGAGCGTATAAGTTCACTAGAACTTTATCAATAAATCCTGACATCATTTATAAATAGAGAAGGAATTGGTGTGGAGGAGGAATAATACAGCTATAATAAGTTTCCATTTGCTTGCCTATTGTCGAATCTCGCAAGAAAGCGGTAGTTTAAGATCGGTGACTTCGGACTAAAAATATATTGTTCCGAAGTCACCAAAATGGGCCGAGGTCACCGACGATAGTGGTCAGAAATCACTGGGCCGAAGTCACTGGCACCCAGTTAACCCAACATTCAATACACTTCTGAATGACGGCCTCACTGTTCACAATCTCTCTGCCATCTCTATTCCTGAATCCTGGTATCAATTCAGCAAAGCAAAATCCTCCCAAACCCCCACAACCACCCCCACCCCTACAACCATCTCCTCCCCCAATAACTCTTCATCCTCGACCTCCTCCCCCCGTCTTAGCCTACCCCTCTACCATCACCTCCACACTCTCCCCATCCACACCTTCATATGCTGTCCCTTACAAATGTCTTCCATTCATTCCTATCATTTGCTAATTATTGTTTCATCCATTCCTTTTTCACGTTTTGACACACATTGAGACACCATATTACACCATTTTTCCTTGGCCTTCCACATCTTTTTCCTTCCAAATCACTGCCATACATCCTTTTAACTACTGTCTTCATTCATTCTAGTTGTGTGGCCATACCATCCAAGAACACATCTTCCTTTTAATCATTAGATTGCCTTACTCCACATACCTCCCTTATATTCACACCTCTTACTATATATATATTTTTGGTACTTCACAGTAATTTTATAACAAGTTTATTTCAACTGCTCTCACTAGCGAATTTTTATCATTTTGCCATACTAGAGTTTTACACCCATACTAAATGTTGGCACTCACAAACCCTCATGTAATCTTTTCAATGCTGCCATACTTAGGTATCTACTCTTGATCAGGGTTTCCATTGCTTCGGCTACCTTTTCTTCTTATGTTACTTTGTTTTCTACTCATCTTGCACAATTTACTCTTGTCTTAATCATTGGTCCAAGATACATGAACTCTTCTACTACTTCAAGTTGTTCTCCATTAACCACACCATTACAACAAGGGTGACATCAAACATCCTTGTTTAATTCCAACCTAAACCAATCACTTATTGTGCCATATATTCTTACACATGCTTCACTGCCATCATGAAAAATATTCCTTCCATCTCTTCCTCACTGCTCCTCATCTGTAATCTTATTTCCTCTTTCATCTTTAACAGTCTCACATTCCTGACCACATTCTTTCCTGCCTTTTAAGCAAACATTTCATTCATTCTCTTTCCCAAATCTTCATTTGTTTTCTTTCTTTTCCTTAACCAGTCTCTTTACCATGACGTTGCTTTCCTTTTACTCCCTTTCATCATTATTCACAATTAGTCCAGTAGCCAAGGGGTGTTTGCATGCATGAAAGGGCCAGAAAATCACCCGCTTGATTTAGTTAGAGGGTCCACTGGGACACCTTTTTAGGGAGGGTAGACATCCCGAAACCCGGCAGTTATCGTGTTATTCGGGATTTTCGCTGAATTTAATGAAATCAAAATAACTCCTTTGTTTTACGTGTGACGGTTACATAAATTGCAAAAACTCGGCAATGAAATGGTCTACAGAGCTCTTTCACCACTCAAAATAAAGCTTAAAGAATTATCTATTCAATGGATACAAACCCAATAAGATTAGTCAATACCCAAGGTCACAAGAGGCCAAAGTATGACCTTTTCTGATGAGGAACTAAAATTTATGACTTTTCAAATTTAAATATTTGTGAAAATAGGTAAATGGATTGAACGTTTAATGCTTTTATATTCTGGTTAGGTACACCATAGGCAAGTTTTTTAAATTAGTTGGAAAAGTTGATTACCTATTTTAACCCCTTGGCGTCCAGTACAGTAATATGAAGTTTGCGAATGCTATACCAATAATAGCTATGTATTGGTTATATAATTATGGTACTACTGAGTCAGCTAAAGTTCTATCAAAACACTCTGTATCACAGTATCACACATTGCATATATATCTTCAAAGCAGATTTCAATTATTTTTTGTCACATTAACCCTTCCTACCCGGTCTGCCTTAGGTAAGGACAGCACGAAAGAAGGGCCGCTACCCGGTATGCCTTATCTAAGGCATGAGCTTAATAGCCTAATTAAGCTTGGTCCGAACGCCGTATGTCAACAAACCCAAGCGTTCGTCACCGCACCTCCGAAAACAAGAAGACTCTTCAATGTTATTGTTCTGACGTCATGACGAAATTAGTGTCTAAAAAGCCCCCATATTGGCAACATCTCTGCAATATTGGCTCCACTGAAATAGTCATCACAACTGAACCAGTTGACTTACAGAGCTCTACTCAATGCCAAAATACAGATTGAAAACCGCACTACGATTATAGATGAGTGGGAAAGTTCTAGCAGTGAAAATAAACATAAATACGGTGGCCTAGGCCTAGACGTTTTTCAGCCATATCGCCCGGGTAGGGGTGACAGTCATTTGGTAAGACAGCCCGGGGAGGAAGGGTTAATGAATGACCTACTTTTGAGGAGAGGGGTGAGCCGGGGATACAGTTGGAAATGTATTCTGTGATGTGTCACATTAATGGCCTAGGTTTTGACATCCTTTCACCTGACATTTGCAGTAAGGGCAGCATTTCATATCTAGTTGTCTGCAGACACAGCATTTAGTAGAGCAGGAGGTACATTTACAGGGCATTGCAAAGTCATCCGGTAGCAAGACTTGAAAGATGGTCCGGTTGAAGAATGCCGCCATCTTCAATGAAACTAAAGTCTCTGGGATCCAGTTGAGGATTGCTTAGGCAGTGTAGCTGTAGATATGTCCCAATGAATGCCCTGAGGACATGACCTTTGACTGATCGGCTGGTGGGAGGCAGTTCCAAAATGGTATTTTTGCTGTGGTGGTAGAGGTAGTACCGTAATTCATCCATTGTTCTGCATGAGGTTCCTGATTTGTACACATCACAAGGAACTCTTCCACCAAGATGAAGTTAATACAGTTCAATTCCTTTCCAAAATCAATCAGATAATGCACCGGATCTGCCTTCAGTGCAGCAGCCTTTGTACCAAATTTACTTGTGGAATCACAACCAGTGAGATGGTGCAGGGCAACTAAGATTTTGCAAGTATCTGATCCCAACTTATCGCCTAGAACATGAAGGGGTATGTATCTTGTGGTATTACCAACACCAGCACGAATCCACATCTCTCGTAGGCCATGTGCCTTCAGAAGCGACCAGTAGTGTAGGGCCAAGATTACTACATCAGTATCATTTGATATAATAACCACTCTCAGTCCCATTCTCAACTGCATGACGAGCATGTGGGATAATTCTGACATCGGCCTCTTCAATCGTAGTGTCTAGATCAGGTAATGGGGTCTCTTTTCCATTCAAAATAGCCAGGCATGGTTCAATTTCAGGTGGAAGTCCAATCGAGCTAACAACTGTATCTGTCATCGGTTTTGGCTTGGTTATGATGCGTTGTCAAATGAGTTTCTGTAGCTTGGATTTGTTTGCAGATGAGGCCCAGAATGCATCCATTGTGACTTGCAATTGCGTTCCTGTACCTATCCCATATAAATCAATTGGGCTGCAACCACACCTTCTAGTTCTTTCGCTGTCCTTCACTGAACCCTCAATGTATGTGTCAAAGACGAAGTAGACACGTTTAGAGTTGCTGCCAAGTCCATATGACACCTCCAAGAACTTATCGCAGAATTTACCAAAGGTGTTCATCTGGGATACCCGCATACGACGAAGGCCTGCCATTACATCAATGATAGTCACTGTATTTGCTGGCTTCCATTTAGATGGTGGTATATAGTCTGCTTTTTCAAGGGGTTTTTCTAACTCATTGCACAGTTCACTTTTGTTTGGTTTGGTCATTAGTCCATTCTTGTCAAAGAGGTAACTGCTGTCAATCTGGTCAAACCCCAACAAATGTTTCATGTCATATCCTCGGACACTAGCAATGTCCTAGATCTTCTGGGTTTCTGCCATTTGCTTCTTGGTCTCTTTGCTTGTAGACTTATAGGTACTTTGGTCTCGCTTCATGGATTTGAATGGTATCAAAGATGGATCTGTGTTTCATTAAGATTCTTTCATTTCGGAATGTTTCATACTTCTTCCTAGATCTTTCATCAAATTCGAGCAGATTGTCACGGATTTCCTTTGTCATGATTTCCTGTGTGAGGATGTTGTGAAGCTTGTCTTGTCTCCTTCACACGGTAACTTCATGGGGTTGTCATGTTCTTTTACATACTCAATCATATCCTGAATCAATGTCTCAGATGACCTTGTTGCTGATAAGTTGAACTCGTGGTTTACTAAAAGTTCTGTGCTAGGTGTGAAGACTCCACTGACCTGACGTTGGAAATTGACAACAGCTAACATTTCATGGTAAATGATCTCCCACTGAGCAACGAATTGCTTCTTTTTGGTGCTACCGATGATACCCCCAGCACTCTTCTGGGATCGATTTATCGTCTGCTCGAGACACATGTCTGCCCCTACAGCACTGAATGGTCCATCTGTCCGCTTCACCACGAACTTGCCTGCCAGGAAACTCTTGTAGACATCTTCTAGGTATAATGAAGCCCATCTAAAATAGTTGACTCTATCACATCCAGCAAATAGCGGCAGCACAGATTGAACACTTTGGAGATGGAGTTTCCAGTCTCCCTCACGGTCTGCCCTAACCAAGTCCTTTAGAACAGCCACCATTCTGACGAAGTGGTCCCAGAATGTAAAAGTCTCTGACGCTGCACTTCTCTGACATCTAAATTTATTGAAGTCTTCAACCATGCCATCTGAGTTTGACATAAATGCCTCCAAATCAATCTTGCTTTCCTCCCTCTTCTTTTCTGCTACATAGTTTTTCAACAGTCAGATGCTCAAGCTCATCCCTGTACCTCTCAATTCCTTCCACTTTGAAGAACTCCGCCCACTGCAGCCTTTCTATACACTCAGAGAGCATGAACACACCCTTCAACGACCTCGTATAATGTGATCCATCAAGAACTGATCTTACCACATTTTGGCCAAATGCTTTAGACTCTACCAATATAGTTTCTGCTCCACTGCCATTAATGAGCTTTCCTATCGCACCCATGACTACCTTAATCATATGAAAAGAGCCCAGACATAACACCAAGTTATTAAATTCAAATGGTTTGCTCATGGTGATTTCACGGGCAATGTGATACACCCCCTCATCACATACCACGGGCAAGTGTGTTTGGTCTAGTTGACTCAAAATATTCTGGAAGTTTTTTAATGCTTTGTAAACTGTGCCATATTCCGTAACAGGGTGGGGAAGGACTGGTAGGAAACCTACAACCTTCTGACACACATTCTCATCAGTAATAAGAGAGTTAAAGGCACTCCAAGAGGGCATTGTTTGGTCCATAGTTGTTTCTTTAACACCTTCCGTCATACATGATAGATCCATTCTACTTACAGTCCAAGCTACGTCCTTCCTGCTGACACTTTTTGCATGTGATTTGTACAGTTCTTCCGGAACTTCGTAGATTGTTGGAAGACTTGGCTTTTTAGCAGTTTTCGTGTAAGGAAACAAAGTCTGGCAACCTAACTCTTGCATGAATTGTCTCTCTCTGTGGGTGACACCAGTCTCCGATATCTTAAGGCTTACTATTCAGTCACTCCTTGAAGTTTGTCCTGCATAAGAATCATAAGTGTCATGACTTCCTCCTATGCCAGATAGCGTTGCTTCCTCATGATCAAAATTATCAAAGGCCCCCAACGTGAAGCTTGATGTGTTTAAATGACTAGGAAGTGGGACCTGACCCTGACTTGCTTCTGTAACAAATGATGCCATATCAGAATGATAGCGGAGTAGCTCGTCATAACTAATTGCCAGTCCAAACCTATTGAGACTAGAAATAAGCGTTTTTGACCTACACACATTATAAATAGCTTCCGAGTTCAACATGTGCAAAGGGGTTCGCTTTTTACCATTATTTACAATGTAAAAGATGACTTGATACACAGATAGTACTTTTTTTATCTTGGAAGATCTAGTGTCACTCTCCTCATAAATTTCAGGCTCACCATCTACAATATTGTCACTGTGTAAAATATCAACATCAAAAAGAGCTGAAAAAAGTCTGCAACGTCACTGGGAATTATCATGTCGGAATATGTTTTCTCAAGTTCATTGGCATCACAGAACCTGTCATTCCGCTCAAAAGTCTTAGTTGAGGATGCAATCTCTCACATGGTACCATACTTTCTTACTGTTTCCCTATCTAACGACCTTTCACTTCTCTCTGGCTCTGTCTCAGCTGCACCTGGCTTGAAAACAATGGTGTTTTTTTTTTTTAACCGGTTGGGACAAAAAATGAGACATCCCCCCCCCCAAACAGGTGGATTAGGTACATTTTCACATCCCTGTTTGTGTACGTAAAACGAGTTTGATCATTACTCCGCGCTTCATTACAGCACTTGGAAATATAAGTCAGGTTATAGCATCTCCCAGAGTTCAACCCTGTTCTAAATCTTTCATAAAATTTGCAAAGATATCAAACTTCTGCTGGCCAGTTGGCGTTGACTATGATTCAGTTGCTACTTTCTCTCCTTTCCTGATGTAGTTACGAATACACTGGCTGGGACAGTAAAGATCCGCTCCAAATACGGCATTCGCATCTTGCAAGTCGGAAGTTCGGGTAAACACATCATCCTGAAGTATCATGGCTGCCTTTAGGAATGATTCAGCCCATCCTTTTTCAGAAGTCCTCCATTTATCGTATACGTTGTTGTGTTTTGGATTTCCACAAATGACACATTTCTTTAAAAACTTGTTAATATTAGCTGGCAGAGATGCGGGGTCTCGAGAATCCACCATAGACCGTCTACTCCTTTTAGGGTGATGAGCTATCCTCTGGGGAATAAGCGGCAATATCCGTGGAGAAAAATGTTAACTTCTTGAGTTTATCCAGTGTTTTCTTGAGGGCATACTGTTTATAACATTCGTTAGTAACATGGTATAAGAATTTGCCTTTGTCCACTTGCTTCAGTCTTTCAAAAACTACGTCCTTTCTCACTTCCGCTGCTTCAATGATACGTGCTCTGCCATTCTCTGTGCTGGTCGTTTCACATTTATCATCATACTTTTTGGGAGATTATGCATTTTCTTGGGATCGCAAGAACCACTTGAGGATGGTGACTGTGATGCCCTAAATGTTTTCTTTGGTAAGCCAGACATTCTTCACTGAAAAAAAAAAAAAAAAATAATTAGTTTTCCCAAAATTTAAATGAACAATATATGAACAGAGAACATAAAATATACTGGATTAACTAATTTTTGCATTCCTATTGCAATCCTAAAGAATACAAATTACGGCATATATCTGTTATGCTTCAGTACGTTGATACGGTATATATACCTTTTATTGATTGCTACACAGGGGTTAAAATACGTAATCAACTTTAACAACTAATTTAAAAAACTTGCCTATGGTGTACCAAACCAGAATATAAAAGCATTAAACTTTCAATCCATTTACCTATTTTTCACAAATATTTAATTCTGAAAAGTCATACATTTTAGTTACTCATCAGAAAAGGTCATACTTTGACCTTTTCTGACCTTGGGTATTGACCAATCTTATTGTGTTTGTATCCATTGAATAGATAATTCTGTAAGCTTTATTTTGAGTGGTGAAAGAGCTCTGTAGACCATATTCATTGCCGAGTTATTGCAATTTATGTAACTGTCACACGTAAAAAAAGGGAGTTATTTTGATTTAATTAAATTCAGCGAAAACCCCGAATAACACGATAACTGCCGGGTTTCGGGATGTCTACCCTCACTAAAAAGGTGTCCTCAGTGGACCCTCTAACTAAATCAAGCGGGTGATTTTCTGGCCCATTCATGCATGCAAACACCCCTTGGCTCCAGGACTAAATTCTTATTCTAAATCCACACAAGCCATTATAGTTTATCTTCCACAGCTGTTTGCACTTCTTCATCCCACCATGCTGTCCATTGCTTTCCATTTGTGATCTTACAATCTCCATTCCATACATGCCGTGTACCCTTAATTCTTCTTCCACCCTTTGCTTATATTATTCTGCTGTATCTTTATTTTTCATTCCTTCCATTCTTTTTTTTAGCATTGCATTTTCTTCTCTTACATTAATTTTCTTCCATGCTCCTAACAGCCACACCTTGCATAACATAATCATATAATGAGACAGTCTTCCGCTCAATCTTCTCACTGATTTTGTATCACGAACATCACCAATATCTGCCAATACCTACCCAATCAAACCTCTGACATCCTGTCTCTTAACATTTTAAACCATGCATACTTATGAAACATCTGTGTGATTATAGAACAAATGACCTGTACACATAATATCCTTTAGTCTTTTACCATTGTCATTGCCACCTGGTACACAGTAACCACCCATGGTGTCATTCTCAGGACCTGTGCCAACTCTGCCTGTCAAATCACGTATAATAAACATTCTAAAGCTCACTGGCATTCCATCATTTACTTGATTCAGAGAGTTCCAGAATTTTGTCTTTCTATGCCATGGCACATGTGTCACAAGGTGCTATGACAACCACCACTTTCACCTTTTTAACTTAAACTTTACAAACATGCATTTAGAGTTCACACATTCATAATTATTCATTGTTCTACTCCATTACTCATTCTTTAGCAGACCTACTCCCTCTGTATCCCTTTCATGCACATCAAATCCCGCCCCTTACACACTTCACACTATTCCACTCATCTACCTCATTTCCTATTATTTGTGTTTCACACTTGCCAAGAACATACAATCTTCTGTTGTTATTACATTCACTACTTCCATTCCTCTTTTGTTCAGAATGTTGTCTTTTTATAATATACAGAGCCATACATGCACTGGCTAACTGAATTGTGCCCCTGGCAGGCAAAGGGGCCAGATTCTAGGCTTGCTGATCCATTAGTAGGAGTAACTGTCGTGAAGTGGGATTCCCAGGGCTATTTGTACAATCGCGCTAAGAAGTCATGACTCGCTTTGTCTAAGGATCGGACAATAGTTCCCAAATCTGGCTACCGTTGGCAACTCTCCACTGCCCCTCGGAGCCCGGTCTTTTCCAAATTTTAAACTATAGGTCTTTGGATATTCC